>JANVCK010290156.1:0-14386 GCA_026546655.1 Epizoanthus illoricatus
TCCCCTCTCTTCTCTCGCCCGACGGATTGCCCCTGGGTCTCCGAGGATGTGACCATCCCTGTTCAACCCTGTTCAGCACTGCCCAGCCTTGTCCACTCGTATAGTCCTGTGCAACCCTGTTCAACCCTGTCCAGCCCTGTTCAAACTGTCAAGCCCTGTTCAACCCTGTTCTACCCTATCCAGCCCTGTTCAACGTTCAACCCTGTTCTACCGTGTCCAGCCCTGATTAACCCTGTTGAACCCTGTCCAGCCCTGTTCAACCATGTTCAACGCTGACCATCCCTGGTCAGCCCTGTTCAACCCTGTCCAGCACTATTCAACCCTGTTCAACCCTGTCCAGCCCAGTTGAACCCTGTCCAGCCCTCTCAAAGCCTGTCCAGCCCTCTTCACGCCTGTTCAACCATTTCTAGCCCTGTCCAGCCCTGTTTAACCTGGTCCAGCTCTGTTCTACCCTGTTCAACCCTGTCCAGCCCTGCTCATCCCTGTTCTACCCTATCCAGCCCTGTTCAACCCTGCTCATCCCTGTTCAACCCTGTTCTACCATGTCCAGCCCTATTCAACCCTCTTCAGCCCTCTCCAGCCCTGTTCAACCCTATTCAGCCCTGTTCAACTCTGTTCAACCCTGACCATCCCTGCTCAGCCCTGTTCAACCCTGTATAGCCCTCCTCAACCTCGTTCAACCCTGTCCAGCCCTGTCCAGCCCTCTTCCACCCTGTCCAGCCATGGTCAACCCTATTCAGCCCTGTCCGGCCCCGTTCATCCCTGTCCAGCCCTGTCTACCCTGTTCAACCGAATTCAACCCTGTAAAGCCCTGTTCAACCCTGCTAAGACCTGTCCAGCCCTGTTCAACCCTGTCCAGCCGTAACCAACCCTGGTCAACCCTGTCCAGCCCTGTTCAACACTGTTCAGCCCTATCCAGCCGTCTTCCCCCCTGTCCAGCCCTGTTTAACCCTCATCGACCCTGACTAGCCCTGTTCAACCCTGTGCAACCGTTTTCCTGTCAAGCCCTGACCAGCCCTGTTCTACCCTGTCCAGCCCTTCTCAACCCTGTTCAGCCCTATTCACCCCTGTCCAGCCCTATTTAACCCTGTTCAACCCTGTCCAGCCCAGTTCAACACTATTCAGCCCTGTCCGACTCTGTTCAACCATGTAGGGCCCTGTCCAGACCTGACCAGCCCTGTTCTACCCTGTCGAGCCCTTTTCAACCCTCTTCAGCCCTGTCCATCCCTGTTCAACCCTGTCCAGCCCTGCTCAACACTGTCCAGCCCTGTCTATCGCTGTTCAACCCTGTCGAACACTGTTCAGCCCTGCATGTTCAACCATATCCAGCCCTGTTTAACACTGTTCGACCCTGTCCAGCCATGTCCGGCCCTGTTCAACCAGTATCCAGCCCTGTCCTGTCCTCTCCAGCCCTGTCCAGCCCTGTTCAACACTGTCCAGCCCTGTCCAGCCACGTTCAACATTGATTCAGCCCTGTCCAGCCCTGTGCAATGCTGTCCTTCACTGTTCAACCCTGTTCAACCCTGTCCGCCCTATCCAGCCCTGTTCAGCCCTATGCAGCCCTATTCACCCCTGACGAGCCCTATTTCACCCTGTTCAACCCTGTTCAATCCTGACCAGCCCATGTCAACCGTATTCAGCACTGTCCGGCTCTGTTCAACCCTGTAGAGCCCTGTCCAGCCCTGTTCACCCTTTTTCAACCCTGTCCATCCCCGTTCAACTCTATTCAACCCTGTCCAGCCCTGTTCAACCCTTCTCAACCCTGTCCAGCCCTGTTCAACTCTGTTCAACCCTGTCCAGCCCTGTTCATCGTGGTGAAACCCTGTTCAACCCTGTCTAACTCTGTTCAACCCTGTTCTACCCTGTTCAGCCCTGTTCAACCCTGCTCATCCCTGTTCAACACTGTTGTACCCTGTCCAGCCATGTTCAATCCTGTTCATCCCTGGTCAACCCTGTTCAGCCCTGCCCAGGCCTGCTCAACCATATCCAGCCCTGTTCAACTCTGTTGAACCCTCACCATCCCATCCTTGGAGACCCAGGGGCAATCCGTCGGGCGAGGGAAGAATGGAGGGGTCGACGTGAGATAAAATAAAAGAGAAGGCAAAAGGAGCCCCTGGGATCATAGTCTATTTGAGCGAGTTCTGGCCTCTCCTGACTGGATTACACGTGCAGGTGATTTCTGTGAATGACACCCTATAATAACATGTACGAAAGTAATTACCGTTTGAAGTGATGATCTCTATTCACTGTCTGGAAAATATCGCCCGGCAAGACCGCCAGCAACACAGGCTAGGATTCTATACAGACAGTGAAAGCGATGCTTTCCATACAGGATTTCTTGATCGCTGGCTTCGACCTCTCTCCGATAATCTAAGCGATCCGAGCCAGACTTTTGACAATAGATGTGAACAGCGATACAACATTGGGCAACTTAATAAATTGTGTTTGTTATATTTCAGTTGTTTTCATCTTTCTAGTCTATTCTGCAGTAAGGATCAGTGTGCAGTGTTTTTGAAGACTTGGGTTGTTTGTAAACGCTGTTGTAGACATTTTCAAGTAGCTTGAACACCATATTTATCGGTGCGATAGTCAGCGGGGTTAGCCGAGGCTTTTGGATCATATTACAAGCCTTCTTTACTGCGTTCATTTATTCTTCAACATTTCGGCTTTATCTGGACTGAAGAGTAGTATGGATTCCATACAAGTAACGATATTGATAGGATCTATCGGACGTTCTTTGCGCTCTGCGATAAACGCTTAAGCGAAAACCTGGCGAGAATTATCTTGTTTAGGTCCTTCGTGAATTTTATGCGTTTCTCCAAGAGTTCTACTCTCTTCTCGGCTATCTCCCATCCATCTTGAGGTCGTAATGCTTTGTACCATCTCAATGCACTGCTTACGGAGTTCTTCCATTCCAAACCTTTCGGCCATTGCGAGAAAATCGACAGCCTGCGCTTCTGGTTTCTGTCTCTGAAGTAGATATTCTTCACATCGCATGGTGAGCTGTTCCATCTGATATTCGTCAGCCAGCTCCAGGAGATAGTACACGTTCCCTTCACAGACTGGCTTGCACGTCGGGTAAATTACCAAAAACATCTCCTTGATTTGTTCGGCTTTCTTGTTTGAGAGAGGAATTTTGGTTAAATATTTTTCCCTGAAGTCTGAAGTAAACATCTTTTTAAAAACCGGCGAGCACATGGACAAAATTGATCGATGGACATGAAATTTCTGGTCTTCGACAACAAGCACTACATCGCTCATGTGCCAAGGTTCCAGGAAATCAGGTTCTTTTCCGCGATGTTGCATGATCTTCAATGTTTATAAATCTTAGAACTAATTCCTCAACGATAATATATAACGCTATCAAACCTTCTGCCTTTCTTTCGGTAAATTTGTATCAGTAAACTTTAGTTTATTGACGGCGAGATGGTAAATAGACGCGCTGAACATAACAACTGGGCCCTGCGGCTGAACTGGGTTGCTTGGCAACCATATTTCACATTTGTCAGGTTTCTAAGAAAACCGTGTCACGGAATGACCACAGGTCGAGCACAGCTTGAATCGCAATATCATTTTAAAAACAATATTCTCATATTAGCATGCCTGACAGTTATAACTTGTTACTCCGACACTGAAATCGCTGGGTGCATTGATAACTGGATTCTATTTTACGACGAATTAAAGCCAAATAAATGCACTCTAGGTTTTGGGCGTTCGCGACGAAACTGCCCCGCCTACATGCACGGCCTGCTCAACTTACCCACACATGGTCCCATATATATGATCCGTATTCCTTGCTCCCCATCCAACTCCATCAGCTGAGAGAAGTAAGCAAGCCCAAAGCTGATAGGGTGGACTACCTTAATGTTTGTACCAATTTGCAAAAGTCACACGCACGCTCCGTGTCACACTGTAGGTCAACTGAAATCGACCGGTGAGTAATAGTAATATATTTCATTTATTTCAATACATATATACGCAACTGACACATCGTAATATATTAGGTGGATAAACTCATAAATTTTAAACTTTCCAATCGCTTATGACAATTTTGTTAGACCTTGTCTGGAAAAACTGCTTGGCAAGTGGGTAGGCATTAAAGTGAAGCAACCATATTTCAACACTATTGTCTCATTTCTAAGAAAACCGCATCACCCGAACGATCACGTAGGTCAAGCATAGCTCAAAATGGCGATACTCTAGAATTACTAACATGCCTGCCACTTACTCCATTACTGACTTTTTCATGGCGTTATCGGTCGTGGTAACACAAGTGCAAGTTTAGCAGAACAAGAAATAGTTGTGGTATCACTTGCCGAAGGTGAATGAATGTTTCCACAGCTATTTCGCGTTCTCCCAAACTTCACAAGTACAAGGAAAATGACAAATGACGCGTGGCATATTCCACCGCATCCCACTCCAAAATATTGCATAAGTCGAGCAGCATATGTGAGTGAGTATGTTGCAAGCTTCGGGAAAAAATATATTATTGGGTTTTTTTCCGGAAGCTTCCAACATAATCACAATCTACCATCAAATTCATCAACTCACTGGGAAATGAAACAAATTATTACGAGTACCACCAACAACGAAGTTGGTGCAGTATCTAATTATCTCACTCACAAAGACCCGACATTCACTGATTTAGTTAGTCGCAACTAGTAACTATCTAGAACCCGAGTTCATCCAGAGGTTACTGTTATTAGCGGCTATTAAGTTTAGCCAATTTAGGGAATTCATGAAAAATCCTAAAATGAAATATCGCTATTATGTATTTTTCAATATTCTTTCACAAACGTCTTGAAAATTTAGAAAGTGCTAATTCTTGAAAAACGAGAATTCACTAACCGGTTAGTAAATGCATTTTGAAGCTATCATGAAGCAGACGGCAATATACGTTTGTTAGTATATGTTTTATCGTTCAGTGTGGGGCCAGGATATTTAGAGACAAGCTATTGGATTTTGGTTCGAAGTGGCAGGTTGTGTATACGTATACCCCACTCTATTGAAATCGGGATTACTACCAAGCTAGAAGCTGACTCCAGTTAGTAAAACACTTTTCCTTGAGAAAATGCAAAACAAGCACGATAGTAAGATCAAAATGGAATTCTCGTTCTCAGAGCCTTGCTCGCTCTTTTAACAGTGCCCACGTTATGGTATCCAGCGGTATTTGTAGTGCGATCAAAGACTCTGGACTTTCTCAGAAAATAAATGTCCGTGATTGGCTGAAATAACAGGGGTTTTTAAAAACAGAGCCTTTGGAAAATGTATTGGTGTGGACGAGGGCTGAGTGAGATATCATGACCTTCGAATTTCTATTAAAATACATGGTCAATAACACAAAGTGTGACGATTCAAATGAAAGCTCTTGATGAGTACTATTAACCCTTTGAGTCCTGAGGGTGACTGACTTTCAAAACTGAATGTGATTTCATAAACTTCTCAACATATGGGTAAAACACAAAGTGTGACCATTCAAAATGGAAGCTCTCGATGAGTACTATTAACCATTTGAGTCGTGAGTGTCTTTCAAATGTCGTAGTACAGAATTCAATTTTCAACTCATGCCAACAATAAAAGGTGTGACTATTCAACTGAAATCGCTTGATGGCACTCTTAACTCCTTGCGGAGTCCTAAATCATGTCTTCTGAATGAGATGTCTGAACTTCTCAACTCATGGACAAAAACACAAAGTGTGGCCATTCAAAGGAAAAGCTTTGATGAGTACTATTAACCCTTTGAGTCCTCAGAGTACCTTTCAAAACTGAATGAGATGTCGCAACTTCTTAACTCATGGAAAAAAAATCAAAGTGTGACCATTCAAAGGAAAACCTTTGATGTGACGCTGAACGATTTGGGCCCTGAGAATGTATTTCAAACCGTGAGACGGGCATAACTTCGCACGACACGGGTCAAAACACAATGTGCCACCATTCAAAGGAAAGTTGGCTCTTGATGATCAGTATCTGTTGTTTTATTTTTTAATTTTCATAATTTGCTTTAAGAAAGTCAAAATAGTATAATCACAGCTTTAGGAGTAAAACGGTACTTTAATTTAAAAAAATATTTACAATTTCAAATATTTTGTTCTTTAGTGAAAACACTGAACGATTCGTCATTTCATTCCTTTCATATCTTCTGTTACGGTGCAAAAATATGTGGTCAAAAGCATTTTCATTGACAATATGATAAATCCTAAAATCTCAGAACTAACTGAAGACTTATTATTTACAAACTGAATTCATTCAACGAAAACCTCAGTTTCGCTTTGCTATCTTGCTAAACCGTACCTAATGTGTTTATAAGCAAATAAGAACCACAAGTTTGTGTGAAAAGCTTTTAGACAAATACACGATTTGCCCAGCTGTTGCTTCGGAGAAACAATTCTAGTACGAATGGCTAAAACCACGAGTAATGCGCCTGTCGTAGCACTATTCTTATACGGAGATATATCTTATCGAGTAGTACGTATTTCAGAAAAGACCAAAAACAGAGACATAATGTAACGGTATGACTATTTGATCAACTTGCTTATTGAAGAGAATTTTTTCGCATGCACATTTGTGTAACTGAAGCTCAGTATTTTCAGGGGAGTTGTGATTATTTATTGTTCAACCGCAATCCAGTTATCAGTGCATGTAACCGTACACTTCCATGGGACTTGTATAAACAGCTGCTGAGCAACAATCGATAGTAAGCCAGTATATATAGATGCATGATACTGAACTTGGAGAGAAGACGGTCACAGAGAGGTGAGACAGTTTTACACAGGAGTGTCTCTCTGATCTCTTGCGAGCTCTCTCAGTCCTTCCAATTCCACACATCAAGCTTGTTTTGGCTCGTCCCAATCCTTGCGCTTGTACACCTACGTACTAATGAGTTATACTTGCAACTTTACCAGAGAGAAATAAAAGAAGTGACTGTGGACTCAAGATCCGGTATTCTCTTGCTGAGTCTCTATACCAAGCTATTCATCCAGAGTCCTGATCACTTCACCTGCTTTTCCAATGCTTTTTATTTCACTTGAGACATGCAATGTGCAGGTATTAAATATAAACTAGCTGTCAGTGCACAAATCATTATTCGTCTAGAAAATGTGACAAACTAAATGATCCACGCGCTAAGATGCAGATGTTTCTTTGCAAAACGTCAAACCCTATCCAAGCTGGTTGTGAGGCGTCGGTCTCATTTGTAGCTGTCGCGCTGGCGGGAGTTGGCGGCCGACATCTTGAAGCTACTGAACAGGTAAGACAACTCACGTTTTACCATTTACTCCAGTTTATAGGGTACACAAGGCAATTGTGTTGCTCAGTTCTGTACTGCACACCTATTCAAACTTTTGAAACATATTTTGAATGGAAACCGACTATAAATTGCTTTAAATGTATATTTTTTGGTATCTATATTGATTCAATATATCCGAGCTGTCTTTGAACTGCAAATCTCCTCTTTCCATTTTCACTGAATGCGAGGAACTTCTATTAAGCCTTTTTTAAACCCTGCACCCACCACTGATGTCACATTTCTGTTCTGTGTCCATTTACACGTTTGAAAACATTACAATTCAGTTGAACTGTTCACCTTAAGCCATCGAAAGTTGTGAAGGGATCGATTAGCAGTCTTTACTCTGTTTTGTGGAACGATTAAACACAGATGCCATCGGATTTTCACATATAAAACAAAATTATGAAGAACAGAACTTTTGAAAGTAAATGGCCAGAACAAACTAAAAGTTGGAATTCGTCACCGCTGTACACCACTAAGTCAGTAAGCGACAATAAAATTTACTCGAAATACAGAATATTGTTATTTGAATATTAAAATGCTTTTAAGCTTTTTTAAAAAAGCTTTTTATGCTTTTAAAAGTCAAATCTGAATACAGAAAAGACGTTCACAAACTGCAACTGTGAACTATTTCTGGGAAAAGCGTACCAAAATCCTATCTATGTCTTTGTACTGACCTTTGGCGCTCGCTCACCAAACCCAATTTTTACTGCTAACATAAAGTTTTACCTTTAGAGAATGCCAAACACTGGTCACGTGACAAGGGAACACATTGTAAATTGCCAGCAGGCAACTTAGTAAGGAAACGTTTGGTAGAAAATCGTTTTTCTTATAGATTGTATTGATTTATGATTCTTTCTGTTCTTCTTTTCTCTCTTTTTATCCATTTCAATTTGTATTTTAATGCAATTTAGCAACTAAAAGTAAATAAAATTTCAATAAAATTAAAATTAATTTTAAATTAAATTAAATTAAATTAAAATTAAATTATTTAAAATAGATTTAGTAAAATTGCGCTAGTTTGGGAAACCTATAATTTCTAAAATTACTTCGGTATCCCAGCACGCTACATCATATTCACTATTGTATTATTTGTATTTGTTACAATTAAACAGCAATAAAATTATTTATTTGTCATTTTTCTCCCATTTATTTAGCCCCTCCCTCCTCCTTTGAGGACTATCGAGGACACGGCTATAGTTCTGAGCATCAGTAGTTTCTGCATGCGCATCGAACAATCTGTTTCTAACAAATCGGGCTTTCGAGCAGATATCTAAATGATGCGAGTAGAACAGTCCAAAACCTTCGTAAAATTCTGCGAGATATTTGAAAGACTACTCAATACCATTTATTTGAATATCCTCGCTTCGATGGATCGAAAACATAATAAACACTGACAAGGGGGCTAAGTACAAACAAATGTTGGTTTCAAATCTGGTCTCTAGTTCCTACAATTCGCACTCGTTCACACACATACAACAGGAATAAAAACGAATGGATGATACACCAAGGACAAGAGAAAACAATAAAGTGGAATTTCAGCAGCTATCGTCGCCGACCTAGCTGCATAAACTCCCTAAGGTATTGCCGCAGGACGCGAGCCTGAAGAAGCGAGAAAGGCAGCAATGCTAATTCATGTCGTGTGCCCCCTTTTCGAGATTTTAGGTGTGCGCTTTTGTGTACTGCGCACGGCCACAATGTATTTCGCTTCTCTTTTTACGCTGCACTTCTTTCAAACCAAACTCAAGACCAGCGACAACCTCGCTGCGAGAGCCATCCGCACATCTCTCTTGTTAACAAAATGTGCTTCTTACGGGCATCCGCGCGGGAATTCGCGCCAACTCTCTCTTGCAGATGCTGTCTAAATAAAATGGCGGCAAAATCTTTATTAAACAATACATGGCAACTATGGTAAAAAATTAATCTTGAAACTTGGTGTTTACAATTGAAATAAACTGTTTAAACAGTATCTATCTTTTTCCTTATTGTCAATCTAGTTTTTCACAATATTGAAACTACTAGAAACTTTATACATAATCACAGACCACTTAGCAATTACCCCAGAAGATGTGTTTATTTTAACTGGTGCAATATTTAGCGAAGGAAAAAGGCAATTTCCTTTTCCTGGGAACGTTGTTTACTTTAATTTCTTCATTATAACCATAAATCTATAGCTAGTAGCTAGTCACGAGAATTATATTTCCGAAATAACTGCACCCTAATTTCCACCAGAACAGTCAAAAATTTAAGTGCTAAACTCGTAAAGGTTGCTGTCGCTACCGGCTAGGAAATGTAGTATTTCCACGCACGTGAAGTGGAGTGCTGTTGGTACATTAACGACACGGCTATTGCGCGCGGCAGGTGCAAAGTTTGAATTACTTGTCAAATTGGAGGTTTAGCTTTCATTTGCACTCTGGCCGTGAGCAGTGCTAACTGAGGCATTGAAATGATAACCAGAAGCTCTTTTACTCACTTAACACAGGATGCTAAGCCTAGACTGCTAGCGATCTAACATCTTGGGAAGATTTCAACAAATATTTTCTTTCCGTAGCCACGGATACTACGCAAAATAGTGGTTTGCAACCGAATCCTCACAACAGCGAGTTTTCAAGCCAGCCATTCGTGATCAGGGGAACTGGAACTAAATAGTGCAGACATTTACAGGGTACTCCCTTGAATCAGGTGGGACAAAATGTATCATTTTGTATCTTGGACAAGCAGCGTGTTCGTACATATAAACTCAAAATCAAAAAGTAATTTTTACACTACTCCTAAAGAAAGTCTTGCATGGATCAGCTGAATATGTTGAAAATTTATTTCGTCATTTAATTAACTAAATCTGCTGTTTTTTCGCCTCAATTTGCAAACGACGAAAGATAATCAGAAAATTAGCCATGTAACTTTTATTAACCCGATTAAAGTAGATTTTCTTCACATGCACTGTTATTAAGAACCGACAGGGCTTGTAGACTTCCACTGCTCGAGCTCAGGTTTTAAACTTACTGGGGACCATGAACTTGATCGCGATCATGTTGGATTTCCGTTCACTTCTGCGTGAGGAAAAAATAGTAGTCAGATTAGATGAGAGCCTTGAAGATAAATTGTAACTCAACCCCTCTTTCTTTAATTTTGCAATGATACAACCGCATAGTCATAAGAGTTTGATAAGAATTATCAGACATTACGACCCAATGTGAAACTTACAGACAGACAGTCAGTCAGACAAACAGACAGACAGACAGAGCTTCCACAACGAGTTAAACACACTAACGTAGAAATGAAGTATATCTAAGACTGATTAGGTAGCGTTTCATACAAAAAACTATTTGTACGATTTTTTTATTTATTCTTCCCTAACGTTATTTTGTAAACTGACTATTGGTAATAACTCAGTTCTGGTGGAGAAGTAATAACAAAACTCGTACTTCATGTTTCATCGACCTAAGTGGCATCTCTTTTTCATCTGTTTCTCAATGATTGGAACCCCAGGCGATAACTCGAGCGCGTTTTGACACATTACTTTAAACACAGGATACGCGTGACGTTTTGCTGTCTTGTGATTACAAACTGTAATTATAAACTGGTGTGTTTACAAGGGTTATATTAACGCAATAATTCCAAGAAAGAATGCGTCATTGTGTGAGACAGGACCTCAAAAGACCATATTGATTCATATTTCGGTGAATAGTTTCCTGTGTATCTAATGGTATTCCCAGGTTCCTGTTAACACGAAAACATTGTTTTATCAGAATTTATGTTTTTACGACTGAGTAAATTTAGCATTTTATACTTCATTAGGTAAGTAATTCTAGTGTGGGCTGATGATCAGTGGTTTGCAACATCCTGTTAATACGGTAATTACCTACCCCAGGAACTCCCCCAACGTTAATTGTCTTTCATAAAAAATAAGACCTACCAAAGCTTGTAAGGGTATAACCTGATTATATGTATTATTCGCACCTATTTTATTAGGTGGGTGTATAAATCGCCACCGCGCTTTGACCGTGCCAGACTCCGCGCCAAATGCAATTGAGTATGGTACGGTGAACGCACGATGTTGAAATTAGGCCATAGTTGTCAAGATTATGTGGAAACAAAATTATCTAAAATCGGAAATGGAAAATGGAAAATGGAAAATCTCTTCTTCGTCTTCTTCTTCTTCTTCTTCTTCTTCTTCTTCTTCTTCTTCTTCTTCTTCTTCTTCTTCTTCTTCTTCTTCTATTGTAAATTTTATAAAAAATACGTAATTCAGTACTTTTCTGCATTGTGTTTTAATAAAGTATCCTTATCTAAGGCCTTCTTCTTTTCTTTTTCTTCTTCTCCTCCTCCTCGTCCTTCTTTGACTGTGATTGCGATTGCAACTGTGGTTGTGAAAATAACAAGTTGCTACTATTACGCTTGTGCAGGTGAGACATGACCCCTGAGAAGAAGATAGCAAGCGAGCTGGCGAGCAGATCCAAGACTCTTGTGGGACTGGAAACTGGTCTTATGGTCCTTGTCAATGCAATCGCCTTATTTGGTAACCTCCTGGTCTGTTGTTCCGTCGCTCGGAATCGGCGACTACGAACAATTCCGAACATGTTCGTTATTGCATTAGCTATCTCCGACATTTGTATGACATCCATTCCCTTACCGCTGACCACCGGAGTACTGGCCACAGGGCGCGATATCTACGGCGCGTTTCCCTGTTATGTGCAGGGTTTCTCCATTCTGACGTTTGGACTGAATTCCCTTCAAACCATGGCTCTGATCGCTGTTAACAGGTAATACGAAGCTATATTTTCGCCTGACAGGCTCGTATTAGTTATTAGTCTTGAATGTATACTTTATCAGTTTCTTTATTGAAGGTGATCTCCTTGATTCCTCATCAATAACACTGATATATGCACAGCCAGGATATGATAGTAGTGTGACAGTGCCGGAACTTACAGTGCGACACAGCTGGGTATATTAATGTAACGCTTGTAAAATTTACAGTAGTAGCTCTTATCTCGCTCCTTTCTCTATTACGTCACTGTCCTCGTTATTTCGTCACTGCCTCTACTGTCACGATGCTATAACATCGCTGCCCTCACTGTCATCGGGTATGACTATCCTCACTGTCATATCACTGTTCTCACTGTCATATCACTGTTCTCACTGTCATATCGCTGCCCTCACTGTCATCGGGTATGACTACCCTCACTGTCATATCACTGTTCTCACTGTCATATCACTGCCCTCACTGTTACATCACTGCCCTCGCAATCATCGGGTATGACTACCCTCACTGTTATATCACTGTTCTCAATATCACTGTCACATCACTGCCCTCACTGTCACATCACTGCCCTCGCTGTCATCGGGTATGACTACCCTCACTGTCACATCACTGCCTTCACTGTCATATGACTGCCATCACTGTCCTCACTGTCATATCACTGCCCTCACTTTTTATATCATTGCCATCAATGTCATTCCTTTTCTCTCACTGTCCCACCATTGGCCTCACTGTCCCATAATGGCCTTCACTGTCACTTTAAGGTTTCAAAGGTTTCTTTTTCCCACAAAGTACAACTATTGCCCTATCACATCATTGCCTTTACTGTCTTGTTCTGATTGGATATGTATGCATCTGGTTTGTTCTAATTTGGAATATATACGTATGTTCTACCCTGATTAGATATGTATGCATCTGGTTTGTTCTGATTTGGTATATATACGTATGTTCTACCCTGATTAGATATGTATGCATCTGGTTTGTTCTGATTTGGTATACATACGTATGTTCTACCCTGATTAGATATATATGCATCTGGTTTGTTCTGATTTGGAATATATACGTATGTTCTACCCTGATTAGATATGTATGCATCTGCCACTCTTCCAAACACAAGACCCTGTTCACGCACAAACTCACTATCATCTACATCAGTACTACCTGGACCATCGCCCTGTTCGCGTCCGTTCCACCGTTCTTCATCAAGTGGGGCCGATACCGGTTCTACGCTGGCAAAGCCGCGTGCTTTTTCCCCTTTGAAGTAAGCATTGGCTACACGGTCTTCCTCGGTGTCCCGTATGTTTCGCTCGCCTTCGCAATCATCGCCGTGTGCTACTACAAGGTCTTCCGCACGGTCAAGAACAGCAACAAGATCTTCATTGCGGCACAGGAGAGCAAGCTTAGAGCGAACGTGGAGGAAGCAAAAATAACCAAAACTCTTGTGGTGGTTCTGGTTGGTTACCTAGCCTGCTGGACTCCCATTTGTATTATCGACTACGTGGATGTGGGGTTCGGCCAGTCCTGGTTCCCTAGACGAGTCTATATCATGTACATGTTCCTGCTATATGGCTCAAGTAGTATAAACCCTTTCATATATGGGGTTATGAACAAGTCTTTCCGACGCGAATACCAGCGAGTTGCTTCCGAGTTCTTCCGATGTTGTTCGGTTGACAGAACAGACAACAACAGCAGCAGCAGCAATAACAAAGAAAGTCGCACTGGGGTAAACACGAAAATTAGCAATCTAAAAAATAATCCGGCTCCTTCAGATATTGAATCGATTAATATTACCTAAGTTTCACAAACTTCCAAGACTGTCCGAGGTAATATTAATTGCATTGAATAATTAATCCGTCTCCTTCAGATATTGCCGAATCATTTAGTATTAAATTACACAAACTTCCGTCTATTAATCTGAAGCGCAGCATGCATGATGATATATTGGCAGAGGCAAACAAAGTTTCAAAGTGAATTCCACAAACTGTCCAAATGTTATTCTACCCAGTCTATTCAAGTTGTTTTGACGTTCATTGGAATTACAACAAGGCCATCAACAAGTTCAAAGAAAAATTTGTACTGGAATACTCTCGGAAAAGATAGCCAGCAAAATAAATTGTTGAGCCCATCGAACATCGAAGTAACCAACAACAATCCAACGGCAGCAGCAGCAGCAGCAACAGCAACAGCAACAACAACAACAACAACAACAACAACAACAATAACAACAACAACAACAACAACAACAGTACCAACAACAACAGCAGCAGCAGCAACAGCAACAGCAACAGCAACAGCAACAGCAACAGCAACAGCAACAGCAACAGCAACAGCAACAGCAACAG
>JANVCK010290266.1:0-14385 GCA_026546655.1 Epizoanthus illoricatus
TACAATACAATACAATACAATACAATACAATACAATACAATACAATACAATACAATACAATACAATACAATACAATCCAATCCAATCCAATCCAATCCAATCCAGTAGATGTCAATGATTTGAACGTCGACTGGTCGAATTCAAATGAAAAATGTCAATGACATGCAAAAGGCATTTCGGACCAATCACAGAACGAAGACACTGACATATTTCTGTTGAATGGGCCAATCAGTGACGCTAGTGGCGCATGTTGACGTGTCTGCCAATGCAAATGAAATGGCAATGCAAATGCAATGGTAACTTAATTGGTGTTCGGTCAGCTTGAGACATAAAGCAAACCTCTCGCATACTTCATTGGAAGAACAGAGAACACAATGACAATGCAATGCTGTTCAGCGTTCCATGGTCAAAAGAAATCTGTTCTAAGTTACAACAACAACAACAATGACAACAACAAGAACTACAATGACTAATCTAAAAATTATATAGACACTAATGAGAAATACATTTACAATACTGATCAGCAGTGTTAGGCCTAACCCTGGAACTTTTGGAATGCATCTTCTGCTGTTCATGGTGTCATATGAAAGTGAAGAACGAGCAATAACGTTTCAGGGTAGAATCACAAACCTGCACTGGATGTACTAGTCCTTGTCTTAAGATTAAACTAACAACCTGGAGGGCTTGAAATCTTAACGACTGTTGCTCATGAAAGAACATCTCCAATACATTCTTGAGATACACCTGCATCACAGCACTTGTCATCCTGCAACGCAAACGAAAATTACGAATTATGTTTGTCAAGAACGTTATTTCACGAGCTGTGGCACCCAGATTATTTCTTTCAATGCAAAACATACCCTGACTGTTGGTCACCAAGCTCCTTTAAGTTCTCCTTGTCCGAATGTTTATGTCCTGTTATAAACAAATTACAAGATTCCAGTTACCCAATGCTAAATGTTATGGTGGTCTTCTGTAAATACTGTCATACAACTATCTCTCATGATAATAGGGGCATTAAGCCCCATAGCCTGCGAACTGGCTCATTTGTGCGAGAATTGGGGAGAGAGAGAGGAAGGGTGAGGAGGGGGGGGGGGAGAGCGAAGGGAAAACGAGTACTGATCACGGCCTCCCACCCATTGACATTTGCGTTTTTAATTAATGACATCTGACAATCGCCGGAATTGTAACACTAATGCTTTACATAGAATGTCAAACTGAAGAAAAGCCGTCTTCCGAAGAGAAATGAAATTACTCAGTTCTAGAATTAACTGAAGCAACATACGTGTGATACTGTGAGATCAATATTATTGGGATAATATGAATCAGAATACTGCACTACAAGCCGTTAGCTTTCTAAAATAGGCTTTTAGCTTTGCAGGATCGGCAGTGAACGTGACTTTATCTGCGAGTTGTCAGTCCAAATATATTGGTTTATGTATAATAAATATTGTTCCAGGTTAGTTATCCTGCTCTGTTTAAGTATTTATCAAAATTCGCAGTAGATGGAAGATTAAACTCAGCGACAGCTCGACTGAACGCAACGCCAAGCGTTTCAGAGCAGTAGTGAATAGCAAATCAAGTTGTATGCACTCTCACCGCAGCTTGGCCTCAGATGCTAATTTTCCATCGAAGTATGGTGAAGTATTCATCTTGATTGCAAAGTTATCAATATTATATTCTTGACATCTCGAAAAAGCTATGTATGCATATTTGTATTCATACTCCAAAGATAAACTGAGACATATCTATAATGATACAAATTGTTATAAATCAGTAAGCGAGAACATCAAGTCGTCAACTCAATCGAGCAAATTATTCAAGGAACAGTTACTATGCCAGCTTTAAAGATTTTTATGAGTTTAGCTTTCACGAGAAACTACCTTGATCAGCAATCGTGTCTGTGTTTATTTTCTCAACCGCCGTGAGTCGCATTATTCCCTTGACTATACTTGCGGTGACTAGCCAATTGGAATACTACATCAATAACCCTCATGTTTCACATTTCCCGGCAAATGACAGGAATAGTTATGCGAGCACAATTCCCTTTTTTGTCTTAGCATTTGCCTAGAATGCAAAACAGTCCCTACTTTCCCCAATTGGGATTTCTGCGCGAAAGGAGCTGTTTTACAGTCTGAGCAAACAAGATTTTTGGAGCGTTCCTACCATTTACCGGAAGATGTTAACCATGGGGCTTAATGTCCCCAATGACAATCACATACGATGCCTTCCTGGTCATTATGTTCAATGAGTACAACTTGCATGTACCAGCTTTACTGGTACGAACATGCTTATAAAACTAAGAAAACATTAATCCAAAACTTGTACAAAGCATTGCAACAGTGCACTCCTAAATTGCTGCCCTCTCCACGTTAACTGGAGCAAGACATTGTACAAATGTGAAAATCAAATTCTTACCATGATGTTCCTGCAGCTTGAGTCTTTTCTCCTCCTCTGTGAGATGAGTTTGAAGGTTCTTCAACACCTGCAGCGAAATCGTAATGGATGCAGGAGTTACAAACACCATAACCTTTTCTCCCAAGAAAAGATTTGGGAATGGAACAATTTACCATTAGCTGTGGTGTGAGCAAAGTCTGCCTCCTCAATTGAACTAGCACATTTATTTTATTTTATTTAATTTCATTTATTTAGTAATACTTAATTTGACTATTTATTTATCAATTGTGTATTACCGCTGACATTAGAACTTGCAAGAATCGTCTGACTAGATGGAGGACAAGTATAGGAAAATAAATGAATAATAATAAGCATAATGAGTATGCTTCAGTCCGCAAATAAAAGAACATGAGAACCTCAACAACACAAATCAGTCAGAGCCCGCGCGCCACTGTACTTCAAATCCAAGCCATTCATTCTTGTGGAAAATTATCACAACATGTAAATCCTGGTAGCTGAGAACTCTGGAGGCGCTCCTCATTGGACGTTTCCAGCCTTCTTTGAACAAACAAATCTCTGCCTTCCATCCAACCCTCTATACCAGAGGAGTTACATAACTTTAAATTTTAATTAGTTTAAACACCTTCAACTTTTTAGTACAAAAACTTACATTTGCATTCCCTGAAGAAGATCCATTATACCAAAACCGTTTGTAATTTTATCAACAACATTTTAACTATTAAAACTTTACCTTTTAAATATAATAATAAGCTGGAACACGAACTTTTCGGAAAAATCGGCAAAACTAGATACAACATGGACCTTGCAAACTGTTGGATTTCGACATGATAGGTCAAGACAGGTACGTGCATTAATAAGACAATGACACACTGTAGAACATTAATCATCGTGGATCTCAGGATGTGACGAAGTGCAAACTCAGACAATGCACCAACCTGTAGTTTGAGCGGGCTTGCACTGCAACTTGGTGAGAGAATTTTGTGGTACAGTTGTTTAGCTTCATCCTTTAAAAGAAGCTCTGGGTATCGCATACTCAGAAATCCTGCAATAAGACAGTTAAAAGAGCTTTGGTCAAAAGACTTCCAGACAAGGTGTATTTTTCATGCATGTACATACGGGCTTCACTATTAAAGCAAATATCTTCCCTAAAAAAGTACGATTCGCAGAAAAATGTATTGGACCATGGCTCCTGCAGCTATTTAAGACCTTTTAAAGACATTTTATGGTCAAAAATAGAAAATTTAAGGCCTATTTGTAACATTTCAATTATGTAGTTAAATCTACCCCAGATTCAACATCTTTGTAGCGTTCAACACAGTACTTAATATTCAAATCCACTGTTCACAACGTCCAGCGACGTTCTATTAACATGTACTGTACTGTTTCACCCTCCACACGCACGCCTATTTCATCTCCTATTTCATCTGTAGTAACTGAGTTAGGCGTTGCCTGACGCCTCTCCTCTGATATTATCAGCTCTGACTCCAAGTCATTGTGTGGCATTGTGCATGTACACAGTTTCATATGATTGTGATGCACAATTCTCCGTCTTGTTCTAATGGGTTCCTTTCCGCAATACTGGATTCTGTACACAACATCCCCCAACTGCTTCACAATTTTCCAAGGCGCCGTCCACGGTCAGTTCAATTTCCAGCATCCCCCTTTTCTTGTTGAACGGTCATACCAGCAACCTGATCACCAAGTCGGTACTGTTTCTCTTTGGCCCATCAATCACAGCCAAATGAATTTAATTTGAGTAGAAAGTTGTGTCCTCTTAAAACCTAACGACCAGGTCTGATAAGATTTAATATCTTTTAAAGACCTTAAAAATGCATAAATCAAATAAGACTTTTTATTAAGGATCTGTTGGAACCCTGTAGTAATATCAAAAACTCATTCAGCAAGCACAAAGGAAACTACAAAGGTGACAGATTGATATATTTTATCAAAAACTACCAGATTTGGCACCCTTTTTTCTTTACGCCAAAACAAAACTTTCATTAGAAGAAATTATTGACGTTTAGTATCTGCTTACATACTGCTTCTTATACGTGATGTATTTCATCAAAATCTTCAGACTGCAACGAGTTATAAGATCCGTGGAACAAAACACCAAAGAGTAAACAATGACATATGCTGTGTATAAGACACTTCACTTGCTACAGCTCATAAAATGACTAAAATGTGACAGTCAGTACCTAATCCAGTAATTGCTTTAGAACAGATGTCCTCATCCTCATGCCCAGTGAAGTAACTGTACACAACAAACACCTTGTCTTTCACAGAGGCCTGCTTGAAGAAAAATCCATTAATGTCAGTTATACAGTGTTTTGTTATCACAGCAGTTCAACAATAACAACGATTCTATTTAGTAAGTCGTTTGAAGCCAAGTGGTAGTAAAAACAAACCACGACTAACCTGATTTTGTGGTTTAACATCTGAATCAAAGTCAAACTGCTTACACAGAAGTCCCAGTGTAAAGAGTGACCGCAGCAACGTGGGTTTGGTGCCTTTCAGTTGAGGGTTCTTTGGATTCTTGGAATAGTCAGCTTTGGCTTTCGCCAAGAAATCTAAAAAATTGTGTCGAAGAAGGAAGGTCAAAAGATTTCGAACAGTTTCAAGCAATGTCTTTCCTGTGGTATCACTGAGGTAAACACAATGTTATTTACACGCCTAAGAATGCATGGCAACTTACTGTAATACTTTTGGAAGTAATCCCGAACAAGTTTGACGTTGTGAGTCACTTTGTTGACAACTGCACCAAGACAACTAAGGCAGCTCATTACAACCTTGAGAGAACGGAAAGGATGGTTACAACACACAGTCTTTGGATGAACTGTACTAGTAATTTGTTGAAGTCATTTGCATTTGTTGCTGTTGTACATAATATCAATGAACGTTTCTGGTCTTAGTTTTCCACGTGCTTTGCTTAGAACTGGCGTTTGTTGTGGGCACTGTCCTTCTTCTAACTAAATATTTGGGCACTGGTTTCATTTATAACTGACCCTTTAAATCCTGCAACAGCACACGGGAATACAATTGTATTAACTGGTTTCAGAACAGTGCAATGTCTAATTTCTTTATGTTAGTAGGAAATTGAAAACTCACGAATATGCATTCTCCAGTTGTAGAATGAAGCCTGTAAGATTTTAAAAAACGCTTAAAAAAATGCGAAAAGACTATGTTGCACATTAACATGTCCAAACTTCTCATTTTCTAACAACTTTTTTTTATTATTACTGCGAACTCAAAATTACATGCATGCTATGTATATGCTATTATTACTTAAATACTGTTACCGATCCACAAAGCACTACAGAGAAGTACAAGTTTTGAGAATGTTTCTATGGCCGCAAAGTAAATGTTGATTTATGCAGATAAACATGAAAACCTAGACTGAACGTAAGAGTTTTTTCCCGTTTTTTCAGCAAAAATAAGTTGTAATTTTACACTAGGTTCCACAATCCAACAAAATTCCTCATCTTCAATTAAAATCTTTATCTTTTTAATAGTACTTCAAAGTATTCCTGAAACCTCACATGTCAACCTGAGTCTTGCATATGAAAGTTCATCGTAGTACATTAACTGCAATAAATTTCTTTCCTAAGGTAAGCAAAGGCTTAAACTACAAAAAGATCTTTTTAGTAAACCACATACAATTTACTTAGACATTTAGTCTAACTCTGATATTTTCTTTCAAATACCAATAACTATCAGTAGCTGAAGAAAGCATGTTGAAAGCAACTCACTGCTTGTCCATGTTTGACACTTAGCCTCATCAAGTCCTCCTCCAAACTGGCCAGGAAAGTTTCACTGGGATGTTCGATAAGAGGTACTACAAGTTCGAGAATCCTCGCAACATTGTAAAGGATGTGGTACTCTCCCTGGGTCTGTAACACAAGGAGACTTACACGTAAATTAAGGAAACTCATACCAGCAACAAATCTTGCAAACTGTTTGCAGAGGCAGGGCTTTCATCAGCAACTGGTACCCACATACCTAAACCTGCCTTTTGCAACTGCATAATACTGATTAAAGGTTCCTGTTTGCTATGTAGTGGTATAAAAACAACAAACACCTCATATTATATGCTGGACTTTAAACCACGTACTTCTAGCTGCGGTGCGGTGCGCAATTACTTCTAATAACATCAAAAAGGAAGTTACCTCTCCAGTCTTGTAAATGACTAATATCTGCAGCAAATACTTGTACTTTCAAGCAAATACTGAAAGTAGAAGCATGCGTCTAACGGAAAGTGGGACTGTCGGGTCAGATTTTGATTACTAAAACCGATTCACCAAAGATGGATCCAAATCCTGATGAAAATGTAGCTATCTCAGGGACTGAAATCACAGTGTGCCATCATCACAACATCTAACGATTAAAAAAACTACTAGTGACTGAACTTACAAGAATGATATACCAATTCTTGTTTGATTCCCACCTATAATACAAGTAATCATTGTAGAAATTTTTATTGGAACAAAGTACAGTAACTACGATCAGACACATGACAAACCGAACGAGTACGTTTTAGATGCACGAACACATGGACAGACTTACGTTACACTTCGTGTTTAGGTAAGGCTGAAGAATGGTTGCATGCTGGACCAGCAATGACGGTTGTATCCTACTTATCAGGTAAAGCGTAGACAAGGAAGCAACAAGCCTCTGATTACACGAACCTTTGCCTCCAGAGGCAGCTGAAAGATGAACACGTTTCTTACAATATAATCCAAAGAGTTTTAATACTAACTACACAATGATGAAAATTTTTCTACATTACGTTAATATAAACGTATGGTCCACTTCTTCAGCAGATTACACGAAGTTCTTTGCGATAAGGAAAACTAACACAGAAAAAAGTAAAACCACCTAATTCATATAGAGGACACAAAAACTAAAGAGTCCAGTTGCAACAACAAACAGTACAGTACAGACGTGAAGTCTTCAGTGCCAATTTAAACAAAAAAATGGATATAGCAAAAATGGATTTCATAGCAGAAACAGTTGCAGAGTAGAGAGTGTAGCAGCTATTTGTACTGAAGATAATTGGTGGAATCTTGAGAAACTTTAATATCTTTATAAGTCAGAACTAAAATATTCACTTTCATCATACTGAAGACGTGGTCAAAAACTTGAGATTTGGCTAATGGTGAAGCTTCCGAGTAATTTGCACTTGTTTATATGCTTGGAGTGTGAGTTGCATAGCTCAATGCAACAGATACAACTTTATAAGTATACAAAAATTGTACAAATGAACAATGGACGTGATTACATTCTTTGTGAAAAGTTATGCAAACAAACAAAACAAACTTGCGATTCATAAGAAATCACTTTTACTTACCAACAACTTTCTCTTCCAGTCTCAAGACATTCTCAACCAGGCATCGTACAACCTGTTTACAGGCTTTCACAGTAGATTTTACAACTGATTCCTCGTCACTTTTTAGTAGCTAAAAGCAAATCGCACAACAGTTGTATCGTTAGCAGTTGCGAAGGCGTATTTATAGGTACACACATCATTAAAAGATAAATCGTAAGTGCCTTCCGTTTCATAAGTTAATTTTCTATTGGCTGTGACTGAAGATATTCCATATCCATTTCGCTGTGGGGAAGACCACTCAAACGCAATTGCAAGATGCTACAACTTTTAAGTTCTGCTTTATCAGACAAGTAGTTTCAATCTTATCTGTAATAAATCTGAACATTCTTGAACTTGAGGTAACTTTTTTTCCAACTTGCGTTGTCTAAAATCTCGTTTGACCAGTTATAAATGGAAGTTACTACGTGTTAATTGTTACAAACAACAACTTATGTACAAGAATTATTTGTACAAAGACTTGCAATAACTAACTTGTGCCCTCCTTTGTCTGGGCTATGTCTGGTTTTGATTGGGACTAAACTAGGTACCACAACTTACATTTTCCAAAAGATGTTCAAACCAGTCATTCCCATCTCCACAAGCAGCAACCTAACGAGATACGCAAGAAAACACCTGTCAGTTACATTACTCTACAAAGAGACTATTTGCTCTCGCCACATATTTATTTCTTCCCATTTTTGTATGAACTCAATCATTATCGATATTGTATGGGGAGAGCTACTAACTACAAATTTATTAAATCAGTGACTGTACTATTTTTGATATTGTGAATTACTATAGTACTACTCGTTCTAACAGATATGTAGCAGTGGATATCCAAAATACAAATGTTATGGTAGAGGAGCTGTGCTACGGATGATTATTATACTGTCTTATAGATCTTGATATGGTAAAGAATGGTTGTATAAAACTCTCGAACAAGCACAAATGTACTTACTACATCTGTCATCTGAATGACAGACTTTAGTCTTGATTCCTCATCTGAATCTCTTACTGGGGTGAACCACATTTGCTGAAATACCTTTGTAACAAGCTCCTGATATTTGAAGAATATATCTTAATCACATTGTAACAAAGGTACACCAGCTTCTAAATACAGACAAAGTACTACAAAAGCAAGTTTGTTACAGAAGAACAACTACATGTATTAATATTAGTCATAAAAATTTTTCATAACTATCATCATCTTAAAGGCAATGTTTCTCCTTAAAGTAGCAGCACCACGCAGTGTCCTGACGACTGTCTAAAATATCGCCCAATCAGTGACTTTTAAGTTAACAGAAGGTCTGGGATTGGTTGAATTCACATGTGGTGATGAAATCAGACACTAGAACAGCAGTTATAAATATATTTCGAGCCGTATAAGCTGACACATTGCCTTTAAGTCAATAAAACAATACAGATTATAAATCAGTTCTACAACAGATGGGTAGAAAAGACACAGGATATATAATTGTGAAAAAATTTTTGGAGTAGTTGAGTGCCAATCAAAACAACATTTAACACTACCTTTAATAGCAACTTGCAATTCACATGCAAGACAAGACTACCTGTAACGACTTGTTTACACAGTAAACTACTACATTGATTGAATGTACGTGCAATGTGTGTGGATATCCAACTTGTCAGTGGTATCATTTGAAAGCAAGCACAAACACCAAGACCATTCTGTCTATACCTTTATTCCTTCTTCATCATTGATTCTTCTGATGATCTTCACGCAAATTTCGGTTGCTTTGGGAAAATCAGGCTGATTGATGCAGATGTCTCTCAAAATTTTAATCACCCTCTTTCGCACACTAATACCAGTGTCCTGTATTAGAATAACATCCATAAGGGTTTTATTGATATAAATACAAAATTATTGAGAATCAAATGATAAATACAGCTAAGCAACTCACATGACAGAAGTGCAAAAAGGAGTGTCGACATACTCATACTATCAGGGATATATTTACGCGATACGTGAAATTTATATTCACGAGGGTAAACAACTTCACGAGTTTGCACAGTGACACAAACTTTCCCGTCTTCAATCTAACGTGCAAGGTGTAACAGATCATCTACACTATTGTTAAACATCCAGGAAATAGAATACATGTTGAAGACATTTAGCACATTTTCTGTAACTAATGCATGAAATTGGCATCAATTTTACAAGTGGTTTATATTGAATCATGTAACAACTCTCATCCAAACAATAAATACGCAAAATCTGAATCCAATTCTGAGAACGGATGCTACCCTCCATACAGTATTCTTACCTCTGATCAACGAACAAGCGTCACTGTTACTGTTGTAAGATACATGTATCATTTTGTCAGCAATGGTAAATTCCCACTTTTTAAACACTTTTTTAATTTAAATAACTTTGTGTTATTAGTCAATAAGACTGCTGCATTTTCTTTCTTAAACGATACAAACAGTAGCAATATGGTGTTGGTAAAATGATAATAGAGAGATTTAGCACCACGTATACGTGAAACGCGAACGTCAAATATGACCACATGACCAAATTTTCCCGCGTTTGCCTTCGCTGTTTCTACGTGAAGGTAAGCATTTTCGCGTTTGTTGTTTATGTGAGATATTTTTCCCTTATTTTCATAACGAGAAATTATTTATCCTTCGTACAAACAGCAGCAAAACTTTCAAGTTCACATTCGCCGTTTCACGTATACGTGGTGCTAAATCTCTCTATTTTCATTTTACCAACATTATATTGCTACTATTTGTATCATTTAAGAAAGAAAATGCAGCAGTCTTATTGGCCACTGGATTATGACTGTACATGCCAAAACAATCTCAAAATAAGAGGGAAATACTTACAAGGATTCTCTCAATTAGCATATCATAATACTGATTGGTAAGTTCTGGTTTATTCAACACAAATCGACCAATCAGTTCCACTGCTGCTTCTCTTACACTTGTGGACATGTCAACAAATCTTGCCTGCACTGCATTCCGCATATCCTCCTAGAGAGTCAATGAGAAAAATCAATACACAAAAAAAACATGTTATAAAGTGAATGGCCAGAACATTGAAGAACTTTGTGGTTGAACAAACTGAAAAGCAGCTACCACCGAAAAAACTGTCAGGGTGTTAATTTGCAAATTACCGTAAGTTAATAGTATGTTCGATTATGGGTCTGAAACCTGGCGATGAACCACGGCCCTCCACAATGCATTCTTGTCAATAAAAGTCTCTATTTCATCCTGGGAGTCTAGTGGCCAGATGCAGTAAGCCACAACGAGCTACCGACAAAGATCAATGACGAAAGTATAGTTGCATCCAAGACGATCAAAACGGCGCTGGATTGGCTATACGCTCAGGAAGCTCAGTACAAACATAGAAGGACAACACACGAGGAAAAAGAAAAATAGGACGACACAAAGACAACTCGCGATGGTCCACACTACAACAGCTGGAAAGGGTTAGGTATTCGTGGGACAAACAAAGAACCCGACACATAATTGTGTGCGCTGGAGGGTTCTGGTAGACGCCCTATACCGTCATGCTACATTTTGAAATATTCACGTTTACATGTTAAATGTCTGCAATCATCTAAAAATGTGTACAACAAAGTACAAGTGTTAAGCTACATGGTAAACATTTTGCAATCACACAACATCGAATTAGGCCTGTAATACTAAGTGCATGGTTAGCAAAATACTCAAAATCACATAGCAAAACATGCCTCCATGTAGTTGCATACTAAACATCCAAGTTGCACGGTAACACTTCTGCAAAAACGTTTCCATGGCAAATTATCTGTATCACATAGCAAAAATGTCAAACATCAATATTCACTGTCAGACGTTTCTGGTGACAGTATAGGGGGATCGCTACATATTACATCATTCTTCACTTTGGCAAAACTATATATGTACGAATATAACTTCAGTCATCTGTTTTTGGAACTAGCAATAGTACTACTGCAACAGTCTTGAAGATATACTTACCCTTGATAGGATTGAAGGGTCAGCAGACACAACAGCAGATAAGGCCTTCATTGCTTTGGTTCGAATTGCCACAACAGTTTCATTGAGAACCCTCAGAATCTAAATACAAGTTAGGATATAACAATTTAGTAAAACAGAATGTTGACATGGAAAACCCAACCTTTAATCAATCACACAAATATAACTCTTCTTTGTCCAAACTAGAGTAACACCCGTGGGTTGCAGCTAATCGCAGAAAGGAGCATCTGCTCAATTTTGGATGAGGATGTGCTACATAATTACTCTCATCTGCTGGGATACAAATTGTCCTAACTTTGTAAATATTATTACCTTTTCTTGAATAGGTAAAATGTCCGAGGTAAGCTCTAGTACTTATCACGTCTTCGGGAACTTCTGTTCCCACAAAATCAAAATCCTTTGTAGAATTTTACAATCGGTGAATACATACTTTTGCAAAACAAAGTGAATCTTAAGTGTAACTTTTAATGCACTGCCTTAGCGGGAAAGGAACTCTGCAAAAGAAAGACATGACAATTGATTTCCTGAAATAAAATATAAATCAGAACAACAGAACTATCAACACTGTCGAGACACTTTTTTTTCAAAAGCTTTGCTCGAAAGAAGCTGGAAATAGCGCACAATGATCCTTGGTTTGGTAAATATTCGATATTACGGATATCAGGGGAATGTACACTCAACAAACCTGGTTTAGATAAAGGTCGAAGCTCTTGGAGAATGATCTTGATGATGACAAATGCTTTGCAATCACATATGCCTTCTCATAATCCATACTGCCTTGAGACGACCTGCCAAATGACATACTTTCACGTTTACTCCACGTTCGGATTTCTACACTCATAAAATAAAACGTATGTTTTGAAAAGTTCTACTTCTCAGACAGTGACAAACTGGGAAGAGGTGATTAGAAAAGGATCATTGTTTATATACATAACTTACACATATAGTCTGTTCTTGTTTCAAAACTGGAATAGTGTTTACGTTTCACAGAAATTATCCTTGATGTACTGTGGGTATTGCAATGCAATGCAATGTAATATTATGTAACATATAATGTGAGGTAAGGCAAGATGATGTGAAAGAAGTTTTGAACAATGTTAAATGGTTTTAAATTCCCTTAAATTATTGTTTCTTAAAGAGCCTAAGTTGATACATATACAGGTCTCCTTCTTTACAGTTTAAGACAAGATCAACCCGTTTTCTCGTTTTCAATCATACATGTATGCCAGTCAGAGGGCTTCCTATTCTCGCTAATTCAACTCATGTGGGTTTACCACCTTGCTAATTCAGGTCACAAGGTACCTCATTCTATATAATACAGGCAAGGTGGAGCACTGACAGTATGACTTCAAATATTGTTAGTTATTTAAAGGAATATTTCGTGCAAGTGCCATTTTATATATATTTATTTGAAGAGCGGGAGTTCAACTCAAGGGGTTGAAATAATAGTTGAATCATAAACTATTGACACTTGGAGCAGGTGACCTCCATCTTTAAGAGGCAAGAGTCACTTTCTCCTCATATAGCCAAACTTTACAATCTGTTTTACCTTAGGCTGCAAGTACTTCTGTCACCTTGAAGGAGGCCATGCAGGAATTTCTTTTGCTCATCAAGTTTCAGCATTTCTTCAGTTCCTGAAACAGCACTTACATCCAGCCCATCTCCACGTGAATCAAATGAAGTGTCTAATGGGTTCTTAAAGCATCTTTCCATCTCAACCTGTGCATCTCGAAGCCACTGAGCTAGGGTAAACTGCCTGGAAAACTAAATAAGCAGTAACAAAAACAACAATTTATTATTTTACTATGATGAAGTCTTCAGGGGCCCATTAGAGACTGTCAATATTTTAGCTTGCAACAGGCGTTTGTGCTCACATCCATGAAACAAGTTGTATTTTCTTATATATGTATCTGAAATTAATCATGCTTGCAAACCTACAAGTAATGTAAATTATTTTCAAAATATGTCATTTGTCTGCCATTTCTTATCATAAGTGCCGTCATATTGACTGATTGACATCAATTGGCATCTTTACGTTGACACCAAGCAAGAATACAAAATACAAAAGAAAGATACACAACAATACAATCACGTTTCGGTTTATTGCATCGCGTTGCATGTATTGTGTTGTACAAACACCATACAAACCAGAAACTGATGTTTTATAGATATATTATTTATCCCTGTGACACTTATAGCCTGATCTACAAGTAGATACTAAACTGAACACTATAAACAAACACTATAAACACTATAAACAATATAACAACTTACCAAGAATGCAGGATCTCTCTGTCCACAGTTTGTCAAGTAATTAAAAAGCACTTTTTGGAGAACCTGTTGTCTCTTCTCTGATCTTTCATCCTGAAACAAAACAGAGTGTTACAATTGCCCTATTTCACTATTACATCGTAGGTTCCTTCAATGTAATAAACAAAACATTATATATGTTGCTGGTAAGAGTTCAAATCCATCAACCGTGTATTATAGCTGATTCATATTATAATATGAACAATTGTTTCTTAGCTTAAGGTGGCTCAATAGTTTTGAATTCACAAATCTACATTTAGCTTGAAACTTATGCCATTTTCTTACCTTTTATC
>JANVCK010290488.1:0-14384 GCA_026546655.1 Epizoanthus illoricatus
GATAGATAGATAGATAGATAGATAGATAGATAGATAGATAGATAGATAGATAGATAGATAGATAGATAGATAGATAACATCATCATAGTGGCAGAAGAAGCTCTTCATATTGCTGCTCAAAGATAAACATTAGGAAACACGGTTTCGTTCTGGTTGCTTCATTATTGTAACTTCGGTATTGTAAATAATCAGATTCAGGAAATGGCACTTTGGAGGAACAGTGCGTTGAATCAACCAATATCATCCTATGACGCGTCTTGGATACACTAACACTACCGAGAATGTATCAGGTCGCTTATTAGGCTCAAGGCAAATGTATAACTTTCATTCTTGCATATCATCCGACTTTGCCCAACCTTTTTTTTTAGGTGGAAGAATTGCGAGCTAGGTTGCCGTTCCCCAAACATTTTTGAAAATTTAAATATGCAAAAATTTTAAAATGTTTTGGAATTCGAAATCATTCTAGTTTAAAATGCACATTAGCAAAATGTGCTCAATGCATTAGTCACCGAAGGTCGGTATACCACAGAGGTTAGATACTCACCTAGTTTAAGAACACAAATATATGACTGCATGGAAAATTAAAATCCTTGAAATGGAATGTATTCATTTGCAATGGAAATTGCTTCGAAAATATACCGCCTTTCCTAGATTCGGTGTTTACAGGAGTTCAAAACAACACAACTGGTATAGAGTATTTGGATAATGTTTTTAAACATCAAGTTTTGTGTTTTATATATTTCACCCGTCCTCAAACATTTCTTGCATTAGGTTTATTTATTTTTAATTTTATATTTACAAGTGTGTTACAAATCTCACTTGTTTAGAAGTGTCCTTTCTTAATTGTCAGTGTGTTTTCCATAATAAGAAACTCATTTAGATCCCGAGGAAGAATATACACTTCATTGTTGGGAATTTTCAAATGTTTGGTTAAGAAATGAATTCACTTAGAAATATCTTTTTGCTTAGTTGTAATTAGACTTCACGCTTTATAAACCAATCACAGTCAGGCGGGCAAGCAATTTGAAACGGTACTATCTTATAACATCCTCATTAAGCTTGTGGTAAAAGTGGAAAAAATGATATATTATCACATACAAAGGAGCGTTACGTTTGGAGCTACATCTCAAGGCAGTTTTCCTGACAATTTAAAGATTGTTTGACAGCGTACTGGAATGAAATATCAGAGATCGACAATTACTTGAGGAGAGAGGGGAAGCAGGTGATAAAACATCGAAACGAGGAGCCGTAGTTTGACGTGATTCTTTCAATGTGAGTATGAGATATCATATAATCAACTATAATCCGAGTGTTCAATACGATTTTGAAGATAGGTTATTTCAGTGTTAAGTCTTAAACAAAATAAGATAATATATAGCTAGTCCTACACAAATGTTATCACTCCATTCACTTGTTATCAAGTCTATTCCATCGACATAAATTTCACAAGTTGCAACCATATTGTAGATCATCATGTCTAGTCAAGTTTCAATATATCGTATGCGGTCTACATATAGCACGGCAGAGTAGTATGTCTTTTGTATAAGAAGAAAGGTCTCTCTGAGGTATCAGTTCAAATGTCACAATCACATATTAGATGTTTGCAGTCAGTTTCTTATAAGATTTTGGACATATATGGCCAGACACTAGTTTATGCTCCTACGAATAAAATAAAATAAAATTGGTTTTGGATTCATTTGAAAATTCTCTGTTCTGCACTTTCCTAAGTCAAAGAAACCTCTCGCTGTGCAATTTGCATATAATATGTGAAGATAACTATATCTATGTAATTATAAATGTTACAATCAGATAAAAACTATTCTTTCCTCTCTAATGATAGAAAACAAACAAAAGCTGCTTGGAACTTTAACTTCAACTTATGAGTTACATATCAACAACAATGCTCAAAATGACTTTTAATAATAGGTAATGTTTTTATTGTAGCTTGAGATTGGCAGTGTAAGTTTTAAAAGTTTTTCACCGCACAATTCTATTCAGAAGCTGCATGCTAAAGAGGTTTTTCTATCAAAGAAGGAAAGAGCCTATATAAGTTTTGAAAATGAAAATGAAAATAAGCAGTGGATAAGATACCGAGAAGTGCAATAATCGCGGGATAATGACTGCATTTTAATATTTCCGGGACAGTTTCTTCGGTTAAAAACACACGACAACTATAAAATTGAGGCAAGACAAGTTTATTTTATTTTAAATTTGTTGCGTTGCAAGCCCTGTTGTGGAGTTAGTTTGATTTAATTTATTTTCAACTTACCTGGAAAAACTGAGTTGTTGGCAAATCATCTCATTGTTAAAATAACCGATATTGTCTCATCCAAGTGCAAGCTTTAGAAAAACCATATTATATCAATGTATGTCAAAAGATAAAGTAAACTAAACAAGCCATACAATGGTTGCAAAAATCTTCAAGACTACTTGAAGTACGTTTCGCGGCAGACCTAGAGTGTACAGTTTATTTTATTTTATTTCATTTTATAAGATTCGTCATGATACAATTATTAAATTCAAAAGTTATGACAAAAATATAAAGATGAAACTAAAACGGAACAAAAAATTAATAACCATGGCAGGGTAACCGCAACAGCTAAAAGCCAATTACAGCGGGCCCGGTTGCATGATAAAAAAGAAAGAAAGTGAAAGTTTCTAACTGAAGTGATTATGCTGGCAGAGAATTTGGACGAACTGATAATTTGTAATAGGCATAAACAAACGACAATGTACGACAAATTTGAGTGAACAAGGATTGGAAGTGACCGGAAACAAATTATATAGAAGATAAATGTTTGTTAGGGGCTTTTACTGAATGCTTTAATTTGTCTAGAGTAGCAGTCCAAGAGCGAAGGAGAATACTTATGACGCTGGAAGTACAAGAAGGTTGTCAAGTACACTGATACCGTAAAAAAACTGACAATTCCGCAAGGCAGTTGTCTTCTAAGATAGTCTATACCCATTGCATAGGTTTGTACGGTCGATTGAACAGTACACGTCAATCAGTATAACTGCAAAATTACTTCACTAAAATTATCATTTTCCTTTTAGATAACACACAAATATTTTAATATTAAAAAAATAGAACAGCAAGTCCTTTCCGCAACCTCAGCGTAGCTAGTAGAGGCTAAAATTTACTATTCGCTTATGTTCTCCAAACAATTAGGAGAAAATTGTACTGGTAATCTAACAAAACTGATATTCTTTTAGTTTTAACTTACTCTCGTAGTTTCACCACTCCAGTGGCCCTGTGTGCATTTAGTTCCTGTAATCAGTTGTTTGGGAACAGAGCAACATCCAAAAGAAATTGACAGCTATTTAATTTTTTTCTGATAATAATCAAATTCCGGCATATATTTGGATTCCGATATTTCGCACTTATGTTTCAAGTCTTCTGTTTGACCGTGAACAATGTACTGTACACTCTTGAAAGAGCATTTCTTGCCAGTCAGCTGATGTCCTTTGCAACTAGGTCTTCTTGTTCTTGTTTCATAAATGTGAACCAATAATTGTTACTGTAGTTATCATAAAAACCTGAATAAATAATTTAAAGCAATTGTTGTCATTAAAAATATAAAATTATCACTTGTGATGAAAGATGTCTATTGCCTCAATGTCGAACAATTCCAAACAATGAACAATTTCACTGATATGTTTTATTTCCAATGTTTGAAATAAAACATATCAGTGAAATATACTACAGTTCTCTACTTTTAAGACAGAGAAGACCTTGTTTCTTTACTTTTAATGTATTTTCAGAAATAAGTATATGTGAAATTATTTTAAAATTTTTAAATCCGTGTTGCTGTTGGGACGGAAGTGGGGGAAACATAATGTTAACAAACCATATTTCAGGCCAGACACCGACAAAGTTATAACCCTTTTACCACAGCCAATTGTTCATATGACACAAAGACAAGAAACAGCTAAAAATAAATGAATTGAATCGAACCTTTATCAGCGAAATAAGCACTTTGTTTATCATATAAAAAACCTTGTGACGTAATAGTGAATAGGACAATTAACCCTTTTTAATCAGCTGCTTATTTGTTGTGTTTGTTTAATGTCCGTTTGCATCCAAGATGCTTTGCGAGCGTTTGTTTTTGTTTATATCGTATCAACATATACAAATACTTTGTCCTGTATGATTACTACTTTGGACTTATTCTGTTTCGCAATGTCTCTATAGTTGTATGTACACTTCACAAAATGTTCTATGTGCATTCATTCATACCAACTGCTTTGTATTATTACCTCATTTTCAGTCTTTCCTGTATTTTAGGTTTTTTCCACCTGAGCACGGTTCCTCAAGTGGCGATTAACAATGACCCAGGGTTCGGATTATATTAGATAATTGAACCTCTGATTAGTTAGTCGATGTCTTAAGAAGTGTTGTTTAAACATTGATCACTAAGCAAACCGATCAATCCATGATTTTCCGCGTAAGTCAGTCAGAACTGAATCCAATGGTGTGTTGAATTTTTATCCTGGATTAGCGCTAATCGCCTTTTTGTGTAACCAGACCCTGAATTTGAAATTGTGCTAAAATTTTATAATCATACGTTAGTCAGAATATTTCTAATATTTCCTCCTATCTAAAATTTATCTTGCTTTGTGTACTAGAAATGTTCTTGAAGGTTATGCTTTAGATGGGCACACCTTTCGCAACCTCACCGTTTCTCATTTTGAGGAGTGTCTCTACGAGTGCCAGCGAGAATGTCAGTGTGTGACGTTTCAGATGTCCAGTGACTCACACTGCGAACTACTGAATGAAGATTTCGTTACTCACCCAATGACTTTAAGAGCAAGATTGGTTACAGATACTTCCACATACATCGAGAGTACAAGAAGGTATAAATACGTGGGTAAAGGGGGCAATTATCTGCTGTGTTTATCACTGCTGAAAAATTGTTAAATGCATAGGCGAGTAAGCGACTGTTGCATGATATACATCTCAACTCAGATATCCTGGCCATTTTTAGATTTTCATGACACTCAGCACCCATATATTGCTACCTGCATTCTTACCCTCTGCATGACATTTACAAGTTTCATGGTTTTGCTCGTAATTTTGATATTCTCCATAATCAACCATGGTTAGCACTTCAAAACCCATGAGTAATTCCACAAAAACAGCAACAATAACAATAACAACAGCAGCATAACTAGTTACCATCAATTTCATCGATTTCTAAATCTTCTTTATTTATATCACAGCTTCTAAATATTTATTATGTTTCCCTAGTGTGCCTCTTCCACTTTTGATTTAGAAGAACACAAATGTACCAATGAATGTTGCAAATCCCAGCCATGTCTTAATGGCGCTCTGTGTACAGAACGGTGTGATGGTCCAAGGCGTAAGTTCATTTGTAAATGCCCAGAAGGATTCTTTGGAAGACAATGTGACGTCAGAGCCCGGTCGTGCAAGGATTAAGCCAAGCAAGGATTACCCTCGGGTGTGTATGTGCTTCGAGATATCTACAACCATACGTTTCAAGTTGTTTGGACTTCGACTCCGAGGAAGGATTCATTTGGACATTGGTTGAATCATTCTCATTTGATAGCAACTGGCAGTTTAAGGGAGATCATTTCTCCAAAGATGCGCCACTAAATGAAAGAAGGTGAGCTAAATATCTCCACTTAATATAAGTGGCGATAAATAAATTCAACTTTTCTTCTGAAATTAATTTATTATATATCTATTCCCATTACACTTTCTATCCAAAAGCGTGAGATTAAAGTGGGAGTAAAGGGTTCTGGGAAGAGAAATCACTCCCCTTTCCCCTTTCTTGGTGTTAGTTTTTACAGAAAGAAAATGAAGCCTAGTTTGTGATAAGTCATAATCGCGGGTTGTTAACGTCGGTATCTTTAAAGTTTGATTGAGAAACAGGGCCCGGTTCCTCAAAAGGCGATTAGTGCTAATCCAGGATTAAAATTTAACCCACCATTGGATTACGTTTTCCAAAGATTGACTTAGACCGCAAATCGTGGATTAATCAGTTGGTGAGTGATCTATGTTTAAACAACACTTCTTAAAACGTTAAGTAATAAATACGAGGTTCAGAAATCTATTCTCAAATTAAGCCTAATCCTGGGTTAGTCTTAATCAGCTTTTGAGGAACCGGGCCCAGGACACTAAAATCATCGCAGATCTGTAGAACAGTCCATCGAAATGGAGTTGGTATAAAATAATGCTAAGTTTCTTGTGCCATTTTAAGAGATGAGAATAGTCCCAAAATATTACTGAGAAGATGCCTTGTACAGGACGTATGTGGTGGAAAAACGACTTCTAGGGCACATTACAAGAAACTGGAAATGCTTGGATAACTGTATTGTGTAAATAACTCTATTTTTGAATAAAACCAACGTTTCCATTCGCCCTTTGCTTAAACATGTCATTCGTACTTTTTTTTTGACTTTCAGTTTCAACTAGACCATGTTTCGCCTCTCTGTGATCCATATGATAGAAATTGCGTCCCAGTCATCCCACATCAGAGCAACATGCAACTTTCCAGCTGGTCTTGACTATTCGAACTACCTCCGTGCCAAATTGGCTGAAGTGAAAATATTTGCCATAAAAGCTGACAAACTTTGCGAAGTAGTTGAAAAGGCAAGCGTGCGAGGTCACAGTTGTGACAACTGTACAGTTAACTTTCTTAACAATGTCTTCTGGCACCCGCATATCAACACCTTGACTGGCAGTAGCACCTGCACGTTCTCTGCCCCAGGTGCTTTGAGTGACCAGCATGGACAAGGGGAGGACAAGTTTAAACGGGCAAGCATCACTTCATATCTGTTAAATATGGCAAAATGGTATAAAATGTGTAACCCAAATTCACAATAAAATATTCCTAAAACCAAACTGAACAAAGTATTTTGAGGAAGAATGCAGGGTTGCACAGATAGAAGTAGATCACGAATCGCACTTGTATTCAAAACAGTACATAATTATAGAATGTCGTACCCTGTGAACGGAATGTGAATGACCTGCATGTGTTCACAGGGTAACAATGATGTTATTTGGGGCATTTACTGTAACCAATTAGACTCTGTATGGGCGGCGCTATATAAATATATTATTATTATTATTATTATTATTATTACTACTACTACTACTACTACTACTACTACTACTACTACTACTACTACTGATACCACTTTCAGACTGGACTCTAAACATGTTTATACTATAATATCATAATCATGTTTGAAGAACATTTCGATATTAAAATTGTCCAGACTGGTTAAATACTTCAATTAGCTACTTGCTTTGTCTATATGCCATCAAGTAGATATTCTTTAAGACCGTGACAATGCAGCATGCAGAATGTGACAAGACAAAGTTCTTTATGCTAAATATGGTTGTTTATATAATCATGTTCATGCCTGTTACATTTAGACTTTGAAACTTTCATTTTAGCGTATTCTAATATTTTAACATATTTAATTGTAAGCACATTGAGATTTAAATGCACCACAAAAGAACGTTATATTATTATTGTTATTATTATTATTGTTACTATTAATTTTTTTCCTTATATCACTTTATTTTGGTGACATCTTCTTCCTGTCTAAAGATGATAATTCTCAATAACACTTTATGTTTAGCAGTCTTTTCTGGTTGTATATACGAAATAACGATAAAACAGCTTGGACAATGCTTCTCTAGTGAACCAGCGTTTACTATACAGGACACTAAAAAGCTCGTAAATTCCTGTGTGTGATTGGTTCTCAAAAGTAGTAAAGACAATAGGAGGATTTTAGATGACGTCATTGTTTACATTTTACTTCATTAGCATAAATATAACTTCAAGCTTCAAACAAACAATGCCCATAGATTGAAAGAGTATGTCGTAGTTGGTAGTCACTGAAAATTTGAGCACGATATGCTGAATACCTTTTGAGGAACGCAGCTTTGAAATCTTCACAATTTACAGAGAATGTGTGGCCTGGAAGCAAGAGTTGCCTGCAGACCATACATTGTCTGTAAACGTTGAAGTTTTCAGACTCATTCCTGAAAAGGTATTCGCCATTTCACACCCAAATTTTCAGTGACCACTAGTTGTGACATATTCTGTTTATCTATGAACTTCGTTTGTCTGAAGCTTGAAGTTGCATTTATGCTAATGGTGCAAAATGTAAACAATTACATCATCTGAAATCCCCCTATAAACAATTAAAATATGTTTAATGGAGATGACAAGTATTAGAAAACGCAAATAGAAGAAGAATAGAAAGAGGAGTTAGAAAGAAAGCTAGAGTAAGAAAGGTGACTAGGCGTTCACGATCATGAGTTCAAAATAGAATGAACGCCATGTCTAACATGGGGGGGGTGGAGGGGCTGGTGCATTTAAATTTGCCTTTGCTCAATTTTTAGTGACCTTCCTACTTTTTCCTGTTTCTTACGAAATACCCCTTTTGCTTGCAAAAAAATGTAGGCCCCCCCAATTTTCCACCAGCTCACCCCCTCTAAGTAATGACCGGTCCTTTATGTAATAAAGAATATTAATATCAATGGTCTGTTATAAAGTACATGTCTCGCGATAAAAGGGAGGCCTTAGGGCTGCTCTAAAATGATCAGTCAATCAGTGAGCTTCAAGTTAATTGGAAAGTACGTGATTGGCTGAGTCCTCGAGGAGCTATGAAACCAAACACCGAAACATCGGTTATAAATAGATCTCGAGCCGTCTCGGCGTTATGTGGCAAGACAAGTACTTTAAATAGCCTGACAAGGAACTAGACGTTTTGAACACGAACTGACAATCTCGGATGCTTGTACTAATATATAGCTACCATATTGCGTGTTACGGTTTAGGGAAATAGCCATTACATGTACTGTAACGATAAAGATGAAAACTAAACAAGCTAGCATGTCATAGTGGCAGCATTAGAAAATTCAATTTCTGGGGACCTACCAACATACTTCAACCGGTTGTTGTCCAAAACCTCACCTATTGAGGATGTACAAGGGTCATGGAGAATTGGAGAACGATGTCTTTGTTTGTAATTTATCTAGAAAAATACCACGTTTGGAGTCAAAGCTGTCGTCGCGTCCGCCGCCCAAAATAGAGGGCACACCGTACAGTAATACTCACTTCTTTTTGTGCGTCTTAATTTTCGCGATTTTCACCATTAAAAAAACCCGCAAAACTTAAGGCTCGCGAAAAAAAGTCCTCGCGAAATTTAAAACGGGAAATTCAGTACCTCACCCTTTCCGGAAAACCCCTTCTAAAACAATGATTTTTAAGAGCACAAGACATATCTATACACTCCTTGTATGTATTTATTTGAAACTTCCGTTTGTTACAGCAGTTTGCAAATAAAGGTCGTCGAGAGAGAGAGAGAGAGAGAGAATAGAATACTGGAAACGATAAAGGTTTCAAATGAAAGGCAACAACATTTCTCCCTTGTGTTCACCATTTATTACGCTATTATGTTTAATTGACGTTGCGAAATGTTGCAAACTTGTCCCCATAGCATGTATAGTCTTCAAGCCACATTTATCTCTTTCGTCCGACTGAATTTTTGAAAAGGTTACTGTTTAGAGTGGGTTATTCTGATATATATTGATTACCTAGTACTAGCGAATAACGGATGTTATAACATTTTTAGGAAACGATGGAACTGAGTAATTGTATTCAGAGCTACTCTATTGGCGCTTTTTATCAGACGAAGGGCTAGTGCTCAAAACGTCAGCTCAATTCTTCCACCGTCACGGCGGAAAACATAACATTTAGTTAACGTTTAGTTAATCAATTCAATCATTCTGCCTACTCGGCGACGTAGAAAACCTATTTTTTTTAACAAACTAGTCTACTGGAGTTGAAGCAAGCGCGCTAGGCCAAGCTATAGCATTGAATCGTCTTCATCGTCCGCGGTCACATGCATCGTTCGCGCGATTGCGAACGGCGAAGGCCTCGTGTCGGGTCTCTTGACGCAATCGCCATAGGTAACCTCGCAACCTCAAATGCACCGAGCAGGTGACTGGGTCGAGGCTAGACCCAACCTCGTCCCCAGGGTCTCAGCTTCTCGGTATTCAATATAACCGTCGTCTAAAAGAAGACCCTAGTAAACAGTATGTCAGGTAATCCCAAAATCTCCAGGTCTGACATTAAGGCGACCATTTTGAATTAACTAACAATCTCCAAGCTGCTTTTGAGATTTTGGGATCACGTGATCTACTGTTTGCCAGGGTCTTCTTTCAGACGACGGCCATCTTGAATACCGAGAAGACCTTGGGGACGAGGTTGGGTAGACCTGTAGTACATCACCTGCATACACCTTTGTTAGAGCTCTGAAGAAGGGCCAGTACTCGAAACGCCAATCTTTCACATAATATTATTTATTAATATATCAACTTCAGTTTAGTTGGTAAATCCCCAGTATTTTGCTTACTTGCCGAAGTAGAAAATTTTAGTCTTTTTAAAAACTAGTCTTCCACTTTTGTTAATTGCCGATCATTCATGCATGAAGCTCGCAGTTTTGAAGGGAATGACCCGTGTTTAGCACCTGGTAAAATACTGGTGGCAATTGTTCGGGTACAAGAATTATTCATCACATTGGGATTTTGAGTTCAAGTTACATTTTGTTTTATTTATTTTGGTCTAAACATACTGCGAACGAACTATAAATATACAAACACGATGGACTCAACAGCACAACCAACAAGGAAAAAATCTCAGTATTTTTGTAAAGCGGTGGTGTTTGTTGCTACTCTACTGGCACTGTGTGGTGCGTTATATGCCGCTGGCTTTACCGAACGGCTTAACGATGTCTTCAATCAAGTAGTGAGATCTCTAAACATCAAGCGAAGGTAAGAATTATGTTTTGACTTCATGTACTTGTTATATAGATAGAAGTATAATAAAGTAAATTTAGTTTATTTTCGTATTTCCGCAAACATTTAAAATAGAGATTACAAGGATATCTACTCTTTAAAGATTTTAAGCACTGCTGAGGTTTAGAGACTATTTTAAAGCTTCTTCGCTTGAAAGGAAGAATCTGAAAAGAAATAATCTGCAGCATATTTGTAGTTTTACAAAGTTAGGAGAGAGTAGGCTTGCAGCTCAGCACACTTTAATGCAAATTGGCAGGCGAAAATGATTTCTAAAAATGGGATTTCGATTAAATCTATTTAAAAATCTGGCTATATATAGGCAGAGCCGGTAACATAAGAAGTAACAATGTTGTTGTTTGTTTGACATTATAAAATGGTTTCTATTATTCTTATTTTTTATATTTGCACTGCCTACAGGCAGCTGGTTACGTTACTGTGAGTTTAGTTTCATTTATCAGTACTGTGGCTCGTAAACACTGTACACCATTCCATCCAAGAACAAATTTGTAAAATTACATTTGTTAAAAATACATTATTATCACAACAGTCTGTTTGTGAAATAGTAACAATTTAGCGGGTCAACTGATTTATCTTCGGTTAACATATATAATGGAGTGATATAAAGCAATCAAAACACAAAACAAGTAACTTTAAATATTGAATTTCACGTTGCTCGCAAGACGACAACAACTTAAATATAATTACAAAATTCGAAACTAATACAATCACATACCATTAGTTTTCTCATGATGAAATCATGATGGTCCTCAATGGGATATTGCTATGTTTATGATAGCAAATATAAAATAAGAAAATAAATTGTTCTCAATTTCGCCCTTGTAATAAGAAACGCAGTGCTTACCTTTGCGTGAAATGCACGACCATTCGATACATCTCTCTTGAGGTACACGATTGGCTGGATAAAAACACTGCTTTGCCATACAAAATGGCGAACAAAGTTTCGAATCAGTACTGACATAACGTGGAAAGTTGTAATCGCTGCAAATATACCAACAAAGGCTAACTAGAAATGCTTTTCGTATTTATACTAGAATGGATTCATCTGTCAATCAGTCTTTGTAAATATACAGGCACAAATTTGCCGCTACGGTTGGAAAGTACTTGCGGGCAGTACATTTAATATGTTTCGTCAGATCCTTACAACGTTTGGGCAAAATTTGAATTTCTCCGAACCCGCCACAAAAATACTCCTGGGTACCTTAATGTGGGCACTATTAAGCGAGAAGCGAGCAAGGCTCTAGGAACGAGAATGGAGTATTGCACTGAATGTTAAAAGTCCCAGGCAAGTAGTCACGAAATTGCTCTCAATGACTAACCGTAATCATATAATATGCTAGTTAAAAGAATCCTGAAGCAAAAAACACTTTGCAGGCAAAATGAAACAAGTTGTTTCACTGGGTTACCTTGTGAAGCATTTGGGGTCCAAAATCATCACACAAATGAGAACGCAGCGAAAACTCCCAATTTTTGCACTTCGACACTCATGGACCCTCCATCTTGGATTAATGACGTCAGTGAGTTACCGTTCCCAGGCCGCTCGCCATCTTGATTGTACTGATTGGTGCACCGTCCGTGGCGTGGGCTCCATTGACGTCATAATCTAAGATGGCGGGCCCATGAGTGTTAAAACCAAAAGTTGGGAAAAAGTTTCGGTCGGTTCTCGTTGGTGTAATGGTTTTGGACCCCAAAAACTTCACAGGGTAATTCAGTGTAACAAGTTTCTTTCATTTTGCCAGTAAAGTGTTTTTCAATTCAGGATTCCTTTAGAGTTCCTGTCTCATGATAAGAAGTGGCGGCGTTAGGAATGTTCGATACAAATATCGATCGACCAATCAGTGAAGTTTAAGTCAAATGGAGCGTCTGGGATTGGTTGAGTTCCCGTGGAGCGGTGAAACCAAACACCAGACACCATAGAATATAAATAGATTTGGAGCTGTTTCGGCGTCATATAGCGAGACATTAGGGAGTTTAAGCTCGACCACGTTTCACGTTTCCCCGCAAATGGCAAGATGGGAAATATGAACAAAAATCTATCGTGCTGGCGTTTACTTTGACTGCAAAACAGTTCCTTTTATCGCTAAAAGTTGGAAAATCAGAGTTTCCGAACGAAAGGGACTGTTTTGCAGTGTAGGTAAACAGGTGTTTTTGAATACGTGACTATCCTTGCCGTATGCCGGGAAACGTCAAACATGGAGCTTAAACTTCCTATTAGCTTTAATATAAATCCTTGCAATTTCTCCCCCTCTCCCATACCGCATTCGACTGGAGCTTATTGCAAATCCCCACTAATGCCCCACCATGTCTCGCGAGGGAAGGGGGGAGGGGTGTTGCCGAGATCTGTATTGTAAAAAAGTGAAGTAAATTCTGCTCCAATCAAGGAGTGAAAAAACCAAAGTGGCTTATCAGGGCCGGCTTCTGTAGCACGAAGCAATTGAGAGTATTACTACTCCCCCTGGATGGGATACTAGTCTATCACAGGTTTAGCACCTAGGTTTGTCCCCCAACAATTTGTCAGGTACCCAGTTATACCCCTGGGTAAAGAGAAGCACTGGGAGAGTAAGTGTCTTGCTCAAGGACATTACGCGGTCTAGCGGCCAAGTTCGAACCCTTAACCTTTTGGTCTTGAGTCTGACACATTAACCACTGGGCTACCACGTCCCCTACATCTGTGTTGATCTGTACGTACTGATAAGTGTATAATTCCCACTGCAGTGCTAACTTGCCACCGCCATCAGACCCGCTGGAGTTCCAACATGCTGCTGTAGCCGCAGATCACGCCAAGTGCTCGAGAGCGGGCGTTGATATACTGGAAGCGGGCGGGCATGCGGTAGACGCGGCGGTTGCAACGGCTCTTTGCGTCGGCGTCGTAAACCCACATTCGGCGGGTATCGGTGGCGGTGGATTCATGGTCATATTCGACAAGAAAACAAGTAAGTCTAAATATTTTCATTAGGTCATTTATACGAGAAAATACGACGGGGCTATCTGTAATCCGCGTTCTACATAAGTTGCCTCTTGTTTATTTTGTACTTCATTAGTGTAGCTAGGTGTCCCCTGTTAGTGGAGGGTTTTCCCTCTGCTAGATGTATTTGACACTATTATTACTGTTGTTATAAGTGGCCCTAATAACGAAACGTATGCAAGGGCAGTAAGTGTTCGCGTCTGGGATAAGACTCGCAGGGCATTTGATTCTATTTATAAGAGCATTCTTATTTCCAAGGTAAGGCGCGCCTTAGATAAGAACAGTTCAAAATGCCTAGTCGTGGATAAGCTGCGTCTGCTCTGCTTGTGAAAGACGTGAACTTAGGCCCTGTTTACATGCCGGGACAGCCCGGTTTGCCAGGTTTCCCGGCTCTATTGTATTTTGCCGTTTCGTTTACATGTGAGCCGGGACAGCCCGGCTTGCCGAGTGCCCCGGCCAAGCAAGCCAGGGCACCCGGCTTGCAGGGACAACTTTTTGTTTGTTTTGTACATGTAAAGGCTTTTAGCCGAGATATCCCGGCTTGCCGGGATGACCTTATAC
>JANVCK010290598.1:0-14383 GCA_026546655.1 Epizoanthus illoricatus
GCTCTCAAAATCGACAATGTTCTAATAAGGCAGGTGGAGTCTACTAAGTCTCTTGGGGTGCACATCGACGAGCATCTGACATGGAATACTCATATATCCCATATATCTAAAAAAATAGCTTCGGGCATCGGTGCCATAAAACGTTGCCGCCCCTTTGCTCCTACTGAAGCTTTGACATGTGCATATAATGCAATAGTACAACCACATTTTGATTATTGCGACATTGTGTGGGGCAATTGCGGTGAAACTAATGCAACGAAGCTGCAAAAGCTTCACAATCGAGCTGCAAGGGTTCTTACCCATTCGAGCTTTGATACGGATGCAGGACCACTATTTGAACAATTAAAATGGTGTCCACTTGCTCGCCGACGTGAATCCCACATGGCAACTATGGTATACAAATCTCTGAATGGCCTTGCGCCCGAATATCTTCAACATAAGTTTGTATACCGTAATAGCCATTACTCTCTAAGGGACTCCATTAACAAGCTTGCTCTTCCACTCCCCCGCACAAACTATCTGAAGAATAGCTTTAGATATCACGGGGCAGTTTCGTGGAACAGCTTGCCATCTGGACTTCGACAAGCAGAATCCATAAACTCATTTAAATCGGGCTGTAAGGAGTTCTATAATAATCAGTAAATAGTATACACGGCATCCATGGAAAGCAGGCATTTTTTTATTATCTTTTTCTCTTTATAAACAATTGTATATACTTTTTATATTGTATAATAGTAGTCTAGATAGTTAGTTCTGTATAAATGTATTTTTAAAGTCCTGATGTTTTTTTTTACCGTGTTCTAATCAATAAAGTTACAAGTTACAAGTTACGCCATACCAAGTTCTTATGAGAAGGAATACAAGTGAATATGTGATAACGAAGTATGCAAACCTGTATTTACTAAGGTTCCTAAACCCTCTGAACACAAGTGATGGGCCACCACCGGCCCCAAGCTCAACCTGGGATAGGAGAACAAATTTCATAAGATATTTTTTGCCATTGTTTAAGATTACAATCGTTTCAACTATATTCCTGACATGTTAAATATGCAGGGTCTTTAGCTTCTTTTAAGCGTCATAACCAACCTCTCCCCAGGCTTTGTGTGACAAAACTCTTCTCATCGACACAGACACATTGCCACTCCCATTGCCATTCTTGACAGACAGTGAACCAGCCAGAGTTGCCGTGTCTGCACGAGTTAGAGGTGCCTACAACAAGTACGGTATTATTTTGTAAATAAGACACAACAAGGAAACATGGTATATTTAACAAATTTACGATAGATTTCCGTGGCAGGTACTCTTTTATAAAATAAACTAGATATAACGTGTGCTCTGATTGGTTGGAAGCTGTTTACCATAACTCGATGGAAAATATGGCTGCATTTATTTTTCCCATTGAGTTATGGTAACACTTGTGCAAGTTTGGTAGAACGTGAAATAGCTGTGGAAACACTTGCCTTCGGCTCGTGCTACCACAGCTATTTCTTGTTCTCCCAAACTTGCACTACTATTACCACAACTCGATGGAAAACACGGAAATGTTTTCTGTTTCTTAAATAGACAATGCTTTTCGTCATTGAATGGTCAAAATCTTGTGGATTCACGAGGCGTCAGCTGAGTGAATCCACAGCAAATTTTGACCATGAGATAATGAAAAAAGTGGTCTATAACAGTACATAACACGGGAACCTATTGTAGATTTGTTTTTACAACAAGAAACTGAAATACTAAAAATGTATCAGCTTTTCCAATTGATAAATATTTAACTTGGGAAACCATTCATGTGTGTGCATACATTGGTGATCTTGATCTGCGGTGGTGGCACGTACGGTGATGGTGATGTGTACTCTTATTAACAATGATTTTCAACCAATCAGAAATCAAGAATATGACATGCTGCAAAAATCCATGTGGAAATACCATGAGCGTCCCCAACCATAACTTACACCAGAGAGTAAGAATTAAGATTTGGTTAGGGTTCAGGGTTGAGGGTAGGGTTGGGGTTTGTTTACGCTCGTGCATTCTCACATGGTTTACCTGCTGGAAAAATTACCCAGCCAGCTTGGCACTGGCAGGCAACTCAGAGTGGTGAAAATAAAGAAAGATAGGGAATAACTTATTATTATCTATCATTTGCTGTCATTCACCATCCCTTGCTATCATTACCTATCACTCTGTATTTTGAGCTTGGACTAACTTCGCAGTTGCATGCAGAGGTTACATGGCACGTAATAAAACCATATTGCACAGACTGCAAGAGTCCATAACTAAACTACTAGTTAGGAAGCAAATAAACATGTAGGCAAGATCACTTTAATTTACATGCACGTACAATTAATGTAAATTAATGTTAATTAATGTCAAACTGGCTTACACTGATACATGTAAAGATCTGATCAGACAAACAAAAAAGAAAGCGCTATAAATCATTATTCCAAGAATAATAGTAATACCATGTTTATTTGACCCTTTTCATGATTTTTTAAGCACTCAGCCAATTTGTACAGAAGCTTACACATATATATATACATCCATCTTTATTGCATTACAGTCTCAAGGAGTTCTCAACACTAACCTCAATTGACTGGGAAATAGACATACTGCTGACTTCTACATGTGGAAATGTCCTGCAAAATCAATGACAATCCTCAATGACAATTTATGGATACCAGTTGAAATCAATGACACAAGGAATCGGTACCAATTGACCCATGTGTGAGCTTTTCTGTGCTCAAATTTGCATATACCAATTTTTTATTGGCCACTTGCAAAATGTTTTTCTACAACAATATATGAAATCAAAACCATGTAACGAGTTCTGAAAAAGATAAAACAACCCAATATACTAACTGTTTTATAGAACTGCCAGATACTAATGGCCAAATGAAAAATTGGTGTATGCAAATTTGAGCACAGAAAAGCTCACACACAGGTCAACTGGTAAAATTCCTTTGTGCCCAGAACAAAGGATGTTGAAATGCTTTTTTGTTTCTGAATAATTTTCAAAGCAACTCAGCCACGGCACAAATGGAAAGAAAATAGAGCCAGAGATACCCTCACAAAAGTTGACACAAATGATACCTTCATTGATTCAATTGCAACAAGAGTTTGTCTATTGTTTCTAAAAGACCACATGAACAACATATTGAATTTTAAACAAAATCGCTGGTTTGAATTTTAAAATACCTGCAAAAATGTTAAAAATTACAAAACGAGTTTGCGTATCACAAAAACACCAATTCAAAACACAAAATATAACATTGACTAACTCGGGAGCTACTGGCATGATTGAGTTCAGTTTTTAACAGATATCTTGTCCATAATAAAACTACGGTTTGACATCGTAAGAAGTGGTTTGCTTGCATCGTTTTTGAGAAATGGCTCAGTAGTTGTAGAGTCTTAATTTGTATAGGAAAACAATACCTTGACATGTTTCACTAATGTGCCGAAAAAAATGTCCTAAAGATTTTGATGTAGTTTTGCAGAATCAAAGTTTTTAATGTCTATTATCAGATCTGGGATTTTCATGCGGGGTCATCTGGCAAAATACGGATTTTTTACATTTTACTGATTTTATGACGTATTACATCAATTACGTCAACATACCAGAGAGTATGTAGTGTTATGAGCATCAGTAAATGTGTCATTAAATTCTACAGATGTTGTTGTTAATAAAAATGTTTATTTGAAGAAAAACTGAATAAAAGATAAGAAAATGGCATAAGTTTGAAGCAAAATGTAGATTTGTGAATTCAAAACTATTGAGCCACCTTACTAATACTAATGCTTTAAATTTAAATCTGATTTTCCTTAGCAACCAGCTTTTTCTTTTACTTTTTAAAGTTATGTATACATGTACATACAAATAATATACATAGCACAAATGTCTGACAGCTGACTAATACAAAAATATATAATGTCCTGACTAAAAAAGTAATTTTCAATGTCAAAACATAATTTAGGAATAAACCAATCTAAACAAATGTGGCCTTGCTTTTTGCTTGTCCCATCTACATGTAATTACATATGTTATGTGTTGGTTTTTTCAGTCTGCAATATTCACTGTTTCACTTGCCTTTCATCAAGGAAATCCTCATAATGATCAAACAAGTCAGTGGCATCAACCCCAATTGATATGCTGCCCTGCAACAAAAACAGTCTCACGGAATCAGTATCAGGGCTTTCACTGTCACCATACCCAGTAGGAGATCCATATCAAGTACTGTATATACCCGTGCATGGGCTGCAACCCAAACTTTGAACCAGTTTTTGAGGAAAAAAGTTTTTGCCTCAAAATGAAGTACAGTGAGGCAAGCAAGTAAATGGCCTGTTGTAGTAAAATTTCTTTATTTTCACGGTTTCAATCCTACACAGTTGAACCAAGGCCTCTCACAACCATGCAAAACCAAATAAGCGAATGGATAAAGGAATTAAGATGTGGCAGAAGAGTTGACAACACCATGGTCGAGTCCATGGAAGTATCTACTTCTGCATTGATTACAGAAAGCCAAATGCAGTCACAGGCAAAGAATTGCATCAGAATTGCAGCTGAATATTTAGAATGGCAGAAACATTCCATTCATTCCTACACAGTTGAACCAACAACTCTCACAGCCATCAAAAACAAAGTAAGCGAATGGATACAGGAAGATGTAGCAAAACAGTGGACATCATCATGGTCAAATCCATGGAAGTATCTGCTTCTGCATTGACTACAGAGAGCTGAATGCAGTCACAAGCAAAGAATTGTAGCCTATTTTACTGAATGGAGCAAACATCTGTAAAGTGCAAGTGTCGCAATGATCTTACACAAACTCTAGATGTGTCAAATAAAAGTGTTACCTTTGAATATTATGGATATCTATGGCCTGCAATTGCTTGTACCCTTAGATAGGCCATGTGCCTAATTTTACACCAGAAATCTTGTAAAAGAAGTGTATACAGAAAAAATGATAGGATTGTAAAGATATTTGAAGGATTGCAACACCATTTATTTAAACTCTAGCCAACTTTCAAATGCATCAAAATGACAACCAGAAGTGCACAGCTGGACTCCACTCTTCAGTTTCAAATTCAAACTGAAAACTTTCAAAATTAAACACTGTTGCTATGGAAACAACAAGGTATCTAGTCTAGTGTTTTATATCAACATTTTGCCCCACTTTTCAGGAACGTATGGTTTCTCACAATACACATTTAACAATATATTGTCACCAAATGTCTAAATCCTTTAGTACATTGTTTAATGACTGTAAAAAACCGGATGTTGCTGAACATGAAAAGCATTTTAAAATGTTCTTAGTAGATATAAATTATGAAAAATCTGAAAGTATATACCCTAAACTTCTGAGATTAAGCCCCCCTCCAATAACAAGCATTCCCAGAAATAAGCTCAAAACTTTGAAAAGCAAAAGTACCACCCCACTCCTCCCCAAAATAAATTAGCCATAGTAAGTTATTAAAGTATACAGCCATTTCCGAGCTAAAAAATCCCCTCCAATAATAAGCCCCTTCCCTCCCAATATATCAGCCCCCCCCCCCAAGAAAAACTTTTTGAACAAAAAAAGGCCAGGGCTTGTTATCAGAAGTTTATAGTATATGAAAGGCTGGGATATTAATAGTAATTTAGCGAGCGATTAAGTGAAAAATAATGTAGGCTACAAACATTATGACCTGAATGTGTCACCACACCTTGGGATTTGTTCTCTGTTGTAACCTGCGCTCTTCTTGCTCTCTCTGAAGCCGTTCATATTCTTCTTGTATCTGCAATAATATTTTAAAAATTAGCTTTGTGGAGTCCAAACTTGAACAGTGTCAACAGGGCTTGACACTAGCAGTGGTAAACCGGCCATTGGAAGGTAGAAATAACTCATAAATTGGCCAGCAGAATCTTAGTAGAAATAACTCATTGGCTAGCAGAATCTTAAAGGAACTACCCAGGCCATTGATCATATTATTGCCAAACGTGGAACAACTGGCCAATTGGCTAGCAAAAAATAAAGTTAATTGCAAGCACCTGTGTCAATGGATTTAATTACAATTTACAGTAATTAGCGGTAAAAAGTAACGCAAGGTAACTTCGCAAAGTTTTGAGCATTGTTCTCTAGTATAATTTTGGTGAAATTTCATTCGAAATTTTATTACATTTCACACTTCACATTTCAGGTCTGGAAAAGGCATTTTCAAACTCCATGACATTCTGTGACTTTTCCATGATCATTGGAACCCTGGTCCAATAAATAGCCAATGCACGGCTGACAATTAAAAGTTTATAAATTATGGTGCATATTGTTTATCTATACCACGAACATTAGCAAGGTCATGGTGCAGAAGGGGTACTTTAATTTGCAGTTCTTACTCTGGAGGAAAGTTTTATAGAGCTTACCTCAACAGGAGTTCTTTTTCGTTCAATGATCTGTGCAAATAAAAATACATGTACAACATAGATATCTGGTCAAGTGAAATAACACAGTAAATGCCAACTGGTATATGGCATGTACACAGTCTTATATTGATACATAGTGTTGGAATTTAATACATTGTTCAGACTTTATAGTAGCTAGGTGGAGCTTGAGAGAATTTCATTGAATTAGTTAATTGATATATAATTATATAACTATTCTATATTTATGTACATAAAATTATTTTAATATGAAAAAATTGCCCAGTGAACTTTTGAAGATACATACATGTAATTTGTGGTAATAATTGTGTCAGTGCATGAATACTCTAACTGTAAAATTCTGAATCAAATTAGATGTAACCTTTGTTAATTTCAGGTATGATTTTATAAGTTGTCCTTTGGGGGTACCATATGTATACATACTTTCAGGGGGCATATTTTTCAATAGGACTATTAATGCTGTCTAGGCACAAAATGTGTCAAGAACCAAGTTGCTAATAATTACATGTATCAGATGAAATGATGCATCAAGCATCTCTGTAGTCTGTTATAAAAATTATTAATTGCTTGCAAAGTGAACTCACATAATTTTTACATATCACATATTAATTAGCAATACTTTTCTTTCAAGTACTAAGTACTACTGACAACGTAATGCATGTACTGTATGTGTGCAAATAAATTTACCAGTAACTGCACTTGTTTCCTTTGTTATGCACCAGTATGGACTGTAAATAATATTATTGTGGTACTACCATATTTCTTCAATTAAGCACCTTCCCTCAATTAAGTGCCTCTCTAGAATACGAAATTTGAAAAAGTGCCACCCCCCTCATAAACATCTGCTTGATTTTAGCAAATTTTAAAACCTTGTAAGCCCTCATGATCTACTCACCTCCCAGCCTGCTGTCAGTCCCTTGTGTCCATAGACATCATAGATCATACGAGTTTCTGGATTACTAAGGACTGAAACACCACTTCACTTTATTATCACCACTGACAATACTGTCATTTTAATTTAATTGTAATACAAGGCTTTCATTTAAGAGCTTTATAGCATGCTATAAATTAATTATTAATTATTAATTAATTACAAATTAGTAAGAAAATGACTTGAAGGAAGAAAAGGTTAGTTAGTGGGAAATTTGAGTTAATGAGAAAAACATTACCGTACCTATGTGAGTGAATCAAATACAAGGGAAATGGGATTTAGTTCGAGTTGGTGAGACATTTTAGTTATTGAGGGTTCAACTTACGTGTACGTCCACTGTACATACATCTTGCTGTATTTTATCACGTACAAGCCACACCTCATGTATAAGCTGCACCCCCAATTTGGGAGCCTGCTTGAGAGCTTGGAATTTCAGAATTTGTGAAATGAAAACACCTCATTTATAAGCTGCACCCTGAGTTTTTGAGAGCTGCCATTACTTTTCAGCAAAAAAGTTGCTTGTTTGGGCAACATTTAGTGTGAAAATGTGCTCAGAAACACAAAAACCACATAACTCTCTCATGTGATAGCCATAATTGAACCTGCAAATGTTGTGGTTAGCAGTTTCGTACACCATTCCAAGATGGACACCAAACATGAGATAGCGATTTGGTGCCTGTTTAGCTCAAGTTCTTCAAGGTTTTGTGAAGTCAAAGGACTTTGGATGACCATGAACTCACAACTGTTTTAAATACAGACTTCTGTAAGTTTATTCGCCTGGAATGCTGCCAATATCACTTGCACTGTCACAAATTGATTGGTTCTGCTTAACTGATGTTGGCACATTGTAAAAAAGACCCAACAAAGTCAATAAATAATCAATATTTTCCTGACAAAATTTGTTCAAGTTTCAGAATCAGTTTGCAAAAGTTTGGCTCCTTTGGGGAAACAATAAAGTGATGTGATTGGTTAAACTACAATACCGTTACCACATATTTGTCATCTAGGATTCTACAGTTTAATAATGTCAATCTCACTTATAATTTGAAATTAAACAGTTTCAAAGTCAACCCAAAACCTATTAATTATTTTGTCTTCCAGAAATGAAATGGTGGGAATTTATGCAAATATGTTGCAACTTTGCTGGTTAAAATCTAAGTGAATTTTGCTACCAAAGAAAATATTTAATCAGATTCAAAATGCAGCATAAACAAAATGAGGGATTTCAACATACTACAGAGTTTGGAATATTACAAACCTTTCCAAACTGTGGGCCGTGAGACAGCTTTCTCTGTCACTGTCAACATGTCAAGTCTTTGTAGCAAAAAAAATTCCATTTTCGTGATAAATACAAGACTGTTAGAACACATTATCCCACTGAAATTGACTTTAAATCTAAATCTATTCAATGAAAATTAAATATTTGATGGTCCCATCACAAGCACAATTTTGCACACTGGCCATTTCAAAATGTTTAAAGTTGGGTAATTGGAGAGCTCTTGAAAAGCACATGGTGCGATGATTTACAATGTGTACCAGCATTATGGACAAAAATATCTGGGGATTTTGCTAAACTTAAAGATGTTGATCCATAGAACCCTAGTTTTAAAATGGTTTCTGAATGTAGATTAATGAAATTTCATTGATAGTTCAAAGCCGTACCATTTTCCTACTTTTGCAAACCATTCTGAGTTTATAAATTTTAGAGTCACCTCATATTAAAATTACAGAGACAGCAATGATATATCACATTACATGACAGTGAGGACAAGGAGAGAGAGAAAATAAAACTGGACAACATGATCCTTTTAGAAATGATGATAAATGTTGTACATGGCCATTTGGTAGAAAACATGCCACCTCTGCTGGAGCTAAATTACGTTCTGTTTTCTAGTTTTTAATTACTGTTTACTGTAGTCGCAATCAGAAAGTGAAAATTTGAAAAATATGACTAGGCTGCCGGTGCAGTACAGATGGATGCAAGATCAAGTGTCAGAACAAAATGTGCTTGCAAACTTTAGTCATGTTCCGTGGATTTTTTGCCAAATATCATGAAAATAAACTAATAGCTTGTGGACCAATAAAATAGTCAAGCACAGAAGAAAATCTATTTACGCAGTCTCTTAGACTCAGTAGACTCGACATTACTAGTACTAGGAGTAGGACCAGCAGAGTTGTTGTCTCCAGTGCTTGCACTTGATACTGATTCTCTTCTTCTCATGAACTTTTCAAGTTTTATTTAAAATATCAAACTCTACTTGGCAGTCAAAATCTGTGAGTGTGCAGGCCTGTGGCACTTCCAAGCACAAGGACTTGCTTGAATCTGAACAATTTTTCGCCTTTGGGTTGAGATTTGGATCGTCAGGTTCCACTGCCTGTGGCTTCACATTGCTCAACTCTACTAGCTCTGCCAGCAGCTGGAGGCACTTTATAATATGAGTGGTGTAATAGTAGAAATCGCAAGACTTAATCCATTTCTCTTAGTTGTCAAAGTGGTAATGCAACTGCAAATAGTATTTGAATCTTCAACTGTAACATGCTGCAATTGCTAGTACAAATGACATGTACTCCTCAACTATCTTGGGTCTGTCTCACAATGCAATGGCGTGCAACACAAGTATTTGATCGTGATAAGAGAGGTGGGGGTCTGAAACCAAACCGCAGCTATATTTGGAGTGCAACCAAACATCCCAGATAATCCCATAACCAGCTGTGCAGTGCAATATGCATAGTAATAAAGGAATGCCTGAAACAGTCATGGACTGTAAAGGAAACATTTTCAAGTTATTTATCTGTTTTGGGGAAATCACAAAAAATCAAAGCTCTTTGTTAAAAATGAATGTGGGATTTGTTGTGAAGTTATGCATAGTCAGCAATGATCAAGAAACCAACAGTAGATCTTGCATACAAACCACACCCCCAACTTTGTGCCTCTGAATCAAAGAAAAACTAAATTGAAACCTGAAAAACCCTGTGGCTCGTATGTGATAAAAAACAGTATTCTACTGAGGTAAACTCTAAATGGCAAGATAATAACAGAATTACTTAATAAAATGAGAACAATAGTGGATTATATTACGGGCAATAAATGATAAATTAAGGTATTAGCTTCTATAAAAAATATTAATTATGCATAATTATTAATAATAATAACTGTAATGATACTATTATTAATATTGATATAAAAAATATGACCAAAATAATAATTATCACTATTAAATACAGTACCGTCCTCAAGTAACTTTACGTCACGTGCGAGTTGCACGACACAACGCTCGATTTATAAATGTGATAGAAGTATGCGCGCGTATTCTTCAAGTTATCAATTATGCATACGAGCAATCTTCGTGTAGATTGCATGTGCAAGATCTATTGTTTGAGATGTGCACTTGACTTCAGTGGATAGTAATTTGAAATTCAAATGATATTGATCTGAATAATGAATAACTACTAACAATATACTGAAAAATTTCCATTCCATAGGGATTCAATTATCCTAAGCAATCTGGCGACATGCGATTGAACGTAGCATGCTAGTGCTTGTCCAGGTGGTTTGTTTATGTCAATTTCAAAGCTACAATTCTGGTCAAATATAGTTAAACAGTCTGAAACCTCGTTCCCCTTTTCAATGTTGCTTAGTACAACAGAACAAGCAAACCCGTTACAGTTTTAGAAATAGCACAACACCGTGTGGGGGAGTGGGGACCGTGTTTAACTTATTTTTGTCCAAGATTGTAGACACAATTATACTAAACTGACAAATTTAGTTGCTTGTAAAAGGCTTCTGTTGTATCTAGTACTAGTGACTGCGTATTTTGCCGTGTCTGATTCCTTAAATAAATATATATCACTAGCATCGTGTGTGTATCGATGGAAATTAAAATTAGAGAGATCGCTTCTTTGTCTTTTTAACTTCTGTCATTGATACATGTAAACTCAACTGAATTATACAAATATTATTCTTTCTAAAATGGCATTAATATTTGACGTTAAAATCATTTAACAGACATTTGAGATTTTTTTTTGAGATATGAGTGTCCATTCAGAATCGTTTTGTTTGTATAGTTAGAAAATTGTATTCCATCGACTTCTATAAATGTCGAATCAAGTCAGATGGCATGAAGTTCAGTCAATTTCAATCAAAGGAAACCGTGTTATATACCTGCTCTGAACATAAAAATCAAATTCTTCAGTGAATTTATTTAGATTCCCAGTCTACAGTCTTCAGATGCATTTACAAGCCGTGGAAACTTTGAGCCTCTACTCTAGTTAATATTATTGCAAAGAGATGCGGTCATACAACCTCCGTGGCTCAGCCACCACGCACACTTTTATTGCCTGTCAAAATCATCTAAAAAATAATTAATATCAATCTGAAAGCTCGGTATAACTCTTTCAAGACTCACAATATACTCAAGCACGCTCTCCACTTCAATCTTTAGCTACTTCAATTGCTTTTCTTCAAAATATACTGTAGAACCAAGTATGTGACCATGCAACAAATATGACACAAGACACAAGTTTATCATTCAATCTCTGTTTTATTGTTTTGTCATTTGTGGATGAGACAACCAAAATTTGCATACCAAATGAATGTGTTTGGATGGGAAAACAAGACAATACTTTTTTAAAAAATGAACCAAGAATCAAAACATTAAATTCGTGAACAAAATCTTTCAGACTCTTTGTAAAGGTTTGCATATTAAGCAAGCGTGTGATGCAATACATGTATTTAGAGAAAATATAAATAAGTGAAGCAAGTTGGATTTCTGCTAGAAATCAGTCTAAATATTTCCTTTCCTACAACTACAAGACAAGTACTCAAAGTCATGCTTTTCTCCAAAGTAATTTTATTTCAAACTTCATTCACCACATGGTATAAATGCACCAGTCCAGACAAAATTCTCGTAAGTGCTGACTTTTGCTTTCTACATTATTTTGCTTACATTCACTCATTATATTACAGATATATGTAATCTTTTTTCTATATTCTAGCCATGTTTCAAGACAAGTTGCATGAAGAATTGTTCTGTAAGGTTATGCAAATATGGGCTTGGTTTTGTTTATTAGTTCTTGTCGATCTCGCCATGATATAAATTACGCAAGATTGTCTGCAGTTACACTAAAAAGATTATGTTTTTGGCAAATACACAGAAGGTCGAAGAGTTAGAGAATTGTGAAATGTCGGAAACGGCACAGCTCCATTTGTGCATGACCAGCGCCAATCTTGCGGTTTTGTGGTTTCACGAAAGTTTATTTCTTCATAAATCTGTGGATCACAGATCGGAGTTGGTAAAACATTTGCAAGCCAAAAACAATCATTCCACAGCACAAATAAATCAACTACCAATCACAAGATACATTCTAAACTTAGTAGAAAAATTCAATTCCTTCACAACTCCACAAGATGCAAGGCAGACAGTAGTTGAATCACGAGGGCACTTATCAATTTCAGTTTGCCTCCATGCAGTGTGCTTGGACCACATTCAATAACGACTCAGTCAAGACCTCATTACATTCAGTGTAAACATTTTGTTGCAGATTTCCGAATAATCTGACAAGGAATAGCAAAGTCTCATGGTAAACAAAACAAAAATAATAATTAAAGTCTGCTTCTCTGAATAAGTCTGATGAGGTCAGGTGTCAAGCCAGCACGACGATACATCATTACATGCAGTTTACCTCCGTTCAGTCTAGGTGAGTACATATTGGTCTCGTAATTTATACATGCTGTTGCTTACGATAGTTTGCAGCATTAAATTGATATTTGGCAGATATTAAGGAAGTAACCAAAATAAGAGCTAAAAATTCAGCCTGTTTACGATCATTCCGATGTACATGTACTTGCCGAAAACTAAATAATTCCCATAAACTTCAATAGATTTAGAATTTTTTCAAACCTCCCTGCGTGATGCACAAATGATTTTATTTCTTCCATTGAGATGAACTTGGTCATATTATAAAAAATTAAAGCACTACAAACAACGACCGTTAAATTATACATTGCGAGTGAATTGCAGGTTATGTGCGCTCGAAGGCCAATAATTATGCGTAAATTCTGTCACGTATTTGGCAAGTTCCACTGACATGTGAAGTTCATTAAGTGTGAGTAACGTGTCTTGCACGCGCAAGTGATGGTAAAGTTACTCAAGGATGGTACTGTACATGGAAACGAAACATGAGTTATATTTATTTACCACAATAATTTCCTTAAACAGCTGTACTTACTGATCATGCATGCATGTGTCCCAGAATTTCAGAAATATGAATAACCAATGCTCTTCCACCTGACCTCGTTTCTGAGCTTTCACACTGACATTTTATTCATGACAGCACATGTACATGTAATAACATGTGACTTACCTTCATATGCCTTTTGTACTTTGTTGAACAACTGGACAGCAATCTGGTGTTAGAAAGAAAAGCTCATGAGATGTTATTATATTCCCAGGCCAGGTGGGTCACTCTTAGTGGAGTTGGGTATGCTTGCACATGCAAAACTGCAGGCTCAGGTTTAGGGTGCTTTTTTCTGTCTACCCAGAGAGCCCCAGGACTCCTGTTTAGGGTGTCTTTTCAGGCCAAATAGTAATTTGGGGTCTGTTAAAATTTGTTCATCAAAGATTGTTAGGTGTTTGCGTTATTAGTCACTGTTTAATTTTCCATCATTTGTTATCAACACGAAGGACACTATGTTTAGAACTTTGTTGCTGGTATACAGTTTGTGGTGGTTTCCTCCTTTGGGTATGGAAATCATGTTGGTCTCAATTGGCTTGGGATGGGTTTCAGTTACAGTTACAATCAAGTCCTGTTTCAGATATGTTTTTGCCATGCTCACAGGTCCCCATAAGAAGAACATGAGGTAAAGCAGAGTGTTTCTCTTGCTTCACAAGTGCTCTACAACTGTTGGCATGTTTATTATTACTTTATATCACAGTTTATAGACACAAGCAGCCATTTTATATTTCTCTTAGGCCACAGTTTTTTAATTTTTCGTTTTACGAGACCCGCCGACCCAAAATTTGCCCATTTTGGAAAAAAATTAAAAT
>JANVCK010290709.1:0-14383 GCA_026546655.1 Epizoanthus illoricatus
TATTGTATTGTATTGTATTGTATTGTATTGTATTGTATTGTATTGTATTGTATTGTATTGTATTGTATTGTATTGTAATAGAATGCATGTCATCTTTATTATATTCTGTAAAATTCGGAAAATAAACCTGGGTTATAGCCCAGGGTTTTGGTCAAGAGACAATCTTTGTGCTTTATATATTCAGCTTGTTTTTTCTTGGTAGGTGTTTGCATCTTTAAACGTGCAGGTCTTATTGGAGGCAATTTATATCTAAAATTTAAAGTTGCAAGCAAGACTACTGTGCAACTAAGCTCTCTGAACTGTATGATATACAGAATGAAATCTGCAACATCTAAAATAAAATCTAGACTTTGAACATGTCAATTAAAGTAACCAATAAAATATTGTTTTACACAGTAATTACATGTACAGTCAGTTTTATTTATCATCTTCATTGTCGCTGTTGCTTTCCCCAAGCTAAATACAGATATTTATTTTTTGGCGGGGTGGGAATCGTGGAGGGTTGTTTGCATCTGTTCTTGATAAAGACTTTAAAAAAATAAGCTGCATCAGAAGCTCGAAATAGTTGTTGGCATGAGACAGGTTCTCAAATTACATTTTTCGTTTGTGCCACATCTGAAAGTTAGGTATTTATGTTTATATTTTGTTTCTGTTTAGTGTGTCCCGTACCTAATTGCAATTGGAACAGACAATGACAAAGTCGCCCGTGTAAAGTCTGATCAACAACTCACAGATATTGACAGCAAGTATTCTGGATTTGTTCAGGTACAAAGATTTCATACCAACGTCTTTTTGTCTTGTCTACGTATGTTTTGAGAGTGTGTTATTACACTATGGCAATCTTTTTTAATATGGATTGACTATTGTTAACCTGTTCTTGTAGATGAAAGCTCTTGCTGGAATCAAAATGTCCTACCAATTACAGAAAGTCATCCGAAAGGTAAAGTCTAATGTATTTCCATACTTACTTAGCACTATGCATGTTTAAAACTTTATGACCTATCAGCTATGACTAAAGTAGCAAAAGATTTCTTTGTTTTAACTTTTATGATATGTTTAAATTGGAATAGTCTGTTTATCAACATTTATATTTGAGCAAAATGTAGTCTTTTCGTACTATACTTAGTATATGCGAGTGAACTGAGATATACCATAGTTTTTGTTAATCCGTTTTATATCGGAGTAACTGTGCATTGCATAATGGGATGAAGTTCATATCACTCAAACTTACAGGAATATTTGTTCCATAGGATAAACATGTGCCAGTTAGGGGTTATCGAGAAGATATCCATCAAAGCCTGTTGGGCCATCTGTATATGGTTGTTCGTCCAAGCCGTCAGCCTCGTCGATCGCTGCTACAGGCTATTCTTAGGCTATTTGATGACAAGGTACTACAGGATGTTAGATGTGACTATAATCTCAATAATAGGCTAATAAACCTTGAGATATTTACGTCAGTTGTGATTTCACCAATTAATACCACAGTTATATTGAAAATGTTGAATCACGGTTGAAAAACGCTTTGGCTGGTGCTCGCTTAATAGAGCAGAGTAGCAGTTTAAAATCGATAAATCTACGCACAAGCGACCCCAAGTAATGACTTAATGCCCTAATTTTAAAAAATATGAGGTGATGCCAAATTCTTTTTTTTTAACATGACAGTTCCCCTTTAAAGGAATCCTGAAGTGAAAAAAACTTCGCTGGCAAAATGAAAGAACTTGTTCCACTAAATTACTTTGTGAGAACGGAGTGAAAACGTTTCCCTATTTTGGCACTTTGACACCCGTGGGCCAACCATCTTGGATTAATGACGTCAGTGAGTTGCCGTTCCCAGGCTCCGTGCCATCTTGTTTGTTTTGAAAGGTGCACTTTCCGACCATCCGGAGCCTGGGAACAGCAACTCACTGACGTCATAATCCAAGATGGCGGGGCCATGATTGTCAAAGTGCAAAAATTGGGAACAGTTTTTCTCATTAGTGTGATGGTTTTGGATCCAAAAAACGTCAGAGAGTAATTCAGTGGAAGAAGTTCTTTCATTCTGCCAGCAAAGTGTTTTTTTCGCTTCAGGATTCCTTTAAACTTGCGTTTCAGTTGAGGGGGTCAGAAGGAGAGTGGTCTGACCCAATTTCACTTTTTTAGAAAAGGGAAACTTGATCCAGCCTGCCACTGAGCAATCTACCCAAAGCTGATATGGTTCTATATTCCAAGCAATGGTTAAAGTGGTACTTGCATAATTTGTCGTTTAGAACACTGTGCCTCTGAAAGGTTGGCATAAAACAAATTGCAAAACTTAAAAAATATATGAGGGTTAAGTCACTTTGCTAAACCAGCGTGTGCGAAAATTTACCATACAAGGCGCAACGTCAGTGTTTTTTTTATCAGCTGTTGAATGTAATATGAAAATGAAAAAGCACTGAAGTATATTTTATATGCTCGAAAGAATCAGTAAAATATATAGGTCGGTTAGACCTCATTCCTGAGTTTTCACTTTTAGTGAAAATCATAGTCGCTAAAGGTACTTTGCCTTTCCATATCAGAAACCTGAGCCAGGCATGCTGCTGTATGTAGCCGACAACCTTGCACACTTCCCCTACAGTATTCAGGAGGAGCCACTGTTTGTTATCCATCACATTGACATGAAGTTGTCAGTTGCTGGCAGTAACCTGATGCAGTCGTTTAAAGAGGTACGTTATGGTGTTCAGGCCCAGAAAGCAAATTTGCAGGATATATCGTTGTGGGTTTCTTATAAAAAAAGGAAGGATATATCACTCTAGAGGTGGTAATTGCGTCCAGTTCTTTCTTGTTTCTCACAACGATATTACTGGCCTTTACACTGTACAGGCGCTGTTACCACCCGCCATACCTGAAACAGAAGGAGAAAGTACTACTACTGTTTTCATAGAGGAAGATGAAAGTTTTGATGGCATACTAGGTAAGATTACTGCTGCCTGTCAATCTGCACTTCTTGAAACAGTGTAGGAAAAATCGAATGGAGTTTAATTCGGTAAGACAGGGTGGAAAACCTTTCCTTGCCTCCCATATTAAGGACACCTTGGGTTGGCTCAATATTTTACATACAAGCTCTTCTGGTGGCCAAGAACAAAATATCAAATACCAGAAAAATTTCGTGAATACGTTTCAGAGATATAAGGCCCTGTACTTGGAGAGATGATATGTTGCTCAGCAGAAAAACTAACATTTTCTTAAGTATCTCCGAGTAGCTTTACAATAATTCGGTTTTGTACAACGGTAACAGAAGTAAAACACTTCAGTTTTGGCGTACCATTGCTGGTTAATGAAAAAGTAATGAGAAAAGCAACGTTGGTGTTTTTCCTCCATGTCAACTGGTAGTGATGGCTTTCATCTCCAAACACAACTTCAATGTTGGGCTTTCACGTTCTGCGTATCTCCCTTGGACTAGATTAACCAACCATCACATTGGGGGTGTAATAACAGCATTGTATTTTAAATGATCTGCTTTATAGTCTTATTTTTGCTTCCGTTTGAGAGCAAATTTGACTCCATAAAAACTCATTTGGAATCATTTTACAGGACCGTGAGAACACAGAGAATCATGAACACGTTACTTCTCATTACCGGTTTTGCTACCAGCAGTATATAAAATAGAATTCATTTAGAAAAGGATGTTAACTGTGTAGACATGTTCTTCTTCCACAGCTCGAATACCATCCGATTCTTCTGCCTTTGAACAGTGTTGTGATACATCCCAAAGCTGTATGCTACTTCTGCTTCTCAAACTGCACTTAAAGGAGATGTATGGATTTTCTGACAGGTAAAAACTCAGCCCTTCATTCAGTTATAGAAAACAGTTTAAATAAATGTTAGAATTTGCAGTCAGGTATGATTAGTTAAGATGAATTGTTGAAGTTGCTGAAACTGATCTGATTAAAAAGTGCAAAATAATGGCTAAATAAAGATGTTAAAACTCTCGTTAAAAAACATTTCTCTAAATTTTTGGACATCTTCTGCGACCTTCATCAGAGAAACTGATGCAAACAGAAGATTAAGAAAAGCTGAAGACGAAAACGTCATTCCTCACCATCCCTCAGGGAGGCAACAAGTAAGGAGTAAATTCTTGTGAATGGTTTCCTTTCATTTACACCGTTTTTGTCCAGAAATGTGTGTAAAGACTTTAAAAGTAATCTTTTGTTCCTGTTGCGTACTCCGGTCACCAAAATATCTGCGTAATTAGGGTGGATGTCATGGTTCGTTAACATGAGAGTAAAAAGTTGTTTGCCTCTGTCTTGGTTATAATAAAGGTTGATGCCAATGGTTAGGTACATTTATGAAAATATGTCTTTAAAGCATTTCGGTAGATCGTCGGTCTTCTTCAGCTGAAAGTGACGAACACGACTAGTGTCGACAGTTTATTTGAATTGAAAACTATGGTATTTTAAAACTAATTTTTCAATTCTTTATATATTTATATTTCCCAGTCATGGAAATTCATGGAATTTGAAAATGCATGTCACAAGCCTGGAAAAGTCATACGATTTAGGAAAGTGACTTTAGGTTATAGAAAAGTCATGGAATTAGATTAACTAAGTTTCTTTGGGGACCCGGTAAGTGTAATCTTGGAATAACATTTGAGATATCAACGAAGCTTAAATTATTTGACGTCTGAGTAAAGTATGTTGCTCTAAAACCGCCATAACTGTGTAGTTTATTGCGTATTGAACAATTTCCTTTATTATCTAATGTCTCATTCTATTTCTGCCCCAAACATTTTTCTTAAAAAAGGAATGAGTCTTGTAATTTTAACTTGTACCAAGGATGGTTTAGTAGCTTTTGAGCACCCACTTTTCAGAACTTGACCCCCTGCAGTGTTAACTAGTTTCTTATGTCCTATTCCCTGTCGTAGCAAATGTCACAAGTATTCACCATCTGAACGGAACAAAGCTTTTGAGAAAGCAGTATCGAGGAAACCAGGAATGGCGTTTCAGCCTGAGCAGTTTATCGAATATTTGGAAGATCCACACCGAGAATATTCACGGGAGGAGCTGGTGCAGCACTACTGTGATGTAAGCCCGCGTTATTCTTCTGATAAGATGAAATCATTCATAGCCTTACATCAGATGCCTTATTTCCTTCGCAGTGCAGCAAAGGAAGTAAGCTGTCTGCATTGGAGGCTATGAAATTATATGGCCTAAGTAATTTACTTCTTCAAGCACCTTTGATTTACCCCAACTGTGAGTAAGAAACTTGTAGGAATACCCTATTATGGTGAATATGGTCCGTGACAGGGGTTATTGTGGTAAGTGTCCGCATTCATACCAACCCCTAAGGGCGTGTTTCACCTGATCCGTCACCAGTGACAAAACTTGATCTATTATTACAGTTCAAGAACCTCATGATGCAGCTTGACCCAGCAGAGGAAGACAGTGACGATTCTAATGGAAGGGAAAGTCCCGTTGGTGAGCCAGTGCTTGATGCAGAGGTACGTAGTGTGTCTGGTGATCAGCAGGGCAGGACGTGCTAGATGTTGTACTAGGCCTTTCTGTTGCATAAGTAGGGGGCAAGGATATTTCCTATTGTCATTCCAAAATGAAAAGAGCTATCAAAGTGAAACTTGCTGAGTTTTCCTAAAATGTATCGACGGAGGATATGGTGTACTAATTATAGTTCAGTGGTCATCCCCATTGTCATAGCAACAACATTTTTAATTGGCACTTTCCAAAAATCGATCGAGGGAAATCATATATCTAACAAAGTTAAGATAACTTCTGTAATTTTTGCTTAATTAAAAATCAATTATGGTAATTTTCTGATGTCCTCAAAGAATCCAAGATGGCGGATTTGTGACGTCACACGACGTCATCAGCAACATAAGTAATTACCAAAACTAACATCATTGACTAATTAATAAATCTGCTGAGTATGATTGCTAAATCTTTTCTAATAAGATAATTAAAGAGGGGGCCGAATTGGATATTGCAAACATATTACTTTAATTGTAGGCCGTCAACACCATAATTAGGTCTTATGGTTATCATGACAACCAACTGAGCTTTTTTAAACTGGTTTTTAGTGGCCATTATTACAAACATAATAAGTCATTATAAACAAAAGCAAAAGAAAAGAAAGGCATTTGAGGATGATTTCAGTTGTTATAAGCTGTTTTGATTGTCAGAATTTTAATGAATTTTTAAAATGTGAGTTTTGAAAATTTGGGGTTTCTGGAACAGAACTTCAGCCCACAGAATTTGAGAGCACCATCAAATATAGGATATTTCTGGTTTAGTCCCTAGAATAAGGATTAAAAGTTTTAATGAACCAGTGAAAACGTAGCTACTCACAAACAGAGAGGGTGTATAGTGTTTGAAATTAGCCATTTTTGACAGAATTTTGGTGCAAAATTGAGGTGGGGCTAATTAGAGGTAGGTCAAATGCTAAATTTCTGAAGCAATTCACAGGTTAATAGTTAGATGTTTTAAAATTAAAGACTAATTCATAAACAATGCATTGTAAGCAAATGCGACTTCATTTAAGATCATATTACACATGAAAGCACACCCGAATAAAGACAAAAATGTACCTTCTTCATTTGTGCTGTAATTTCTCTCTGTTTGCAACACCTGTTTAATCCAAATACCTAGTACTATAGAGGAATGTTTCCTCTTCCAGAATGTTTTCTTGCTTTCGAACATAGCACCAAGAACAAGTTGTAGTGTAGCATTTCTTATGACCACAAGCACAACATTTGGCACATGCAACCCCAGTGCATTGTGGGAGTTTTGAAAATAATTCAAAAGGGGGTTGCCTATAGAATGTATTTTATAAAAGACTCGAAACAGGTCAACAATCCCCACAATACTTGGTTCCATAGATTTTAAACTGCATCCAAACTTTGAAAAATGAAGATATTGACCTGTTTGAGTCGACCAGTTTGCTTTTGGCACTGCCATGAATCTACCTGGATCAAGTTAGACTTTGAGAAGTATCACTGGACCAGTTTGCAAATTCACAGCCCGAAAGCTTGGTTCTTTGTGGTTTTGGTGAATTAAGTCTTCTGCACCCTTGATGATGGTCTCTGGCGCCGGCAAAAAGGTCAAACTCAAGATCAATAGCAATTTTGGAGCAAAACAATGGCCAATTGTTTGAAGCTCGCTCGTAACTGAAGAATGACCACAGTTAGTCACACTTCATATATGCATTCCATCTCCAGTCCCCGAGGGTAAGGAAAAGGGTGATGTAGTCTTTAATAACCACTCACCATCCCACCAAAAAATGAAAAATAATTCTTTTTCCATATACTTACTTTTGTATAGGACCACCTAACAGCTGAAGATTTGTAACTTGGACAAGCTAATTTGAGTTTGCATGTCAAGAACGAGATGCATTGTCCGGCAATTTGTTAGCCTGACGTAATTAGGAAGAAAATATTTTGATGCAGTTAATGGTGAAAGTATTTTTGTTTTGTTTTTATCTGCTGTTGTTTTTAGCTTTCTGTTTCATATTTATTGCAGGGAAACCCAAAACCTTTGGCACCAAGCAGGCCACGCGAGAAGCGTGCTCCTAAGCCAAGAAAGGTGGCAAAGGGAAGGAAAACACCCCCAGCAGCCCAGCCAAAGGGAAAGGGCAAGCCGAAACCCAGAAAAAAGAGAAAGAAAATATCCTTTTATACTAAAGTAAACCGTTTCTGACTACTATTGAGTTGTTTGTGCTGCGATGACCGTTACGACACGTCCATTTAAACCGTTGAATCTCGAGGTGACTGATCTGCCATGCCTCAGAAATCCCAATCCCAGTGCCAGTGAAAACCCAAATTTGGATATTAACCCTATCTGGACCGAGGGGGGGCAATCCGCGCCCCCCTCTTAAATTTGTATCCCTAACTTCTTAACGGTTTGTGCTATATGAATGAAATTTCATGACTTTTCCTAAAATTTTATGGCGAATCTTCTCGTGAATGTTTCGTCGTCAAATAAACAAAGGTGTTGCCATGGTAACTACCAAATCAAAAACAGTTTCTTGATTTTGGGTTTTATCTATATTATCAAATTTCTAAGCAATGCAATCATATTTTTCAAAGTTTTTACTAATCAAAAAGAAACAAAGAAGCTACCGACCTTCTCTATTATAATTGCTAACAATGTTTCAGTTATTGCAGAAAGCAGTGCATTATGGGTAGGTTTTCATTTTTTTACAAATACTTAATTTCTACTGCATATTTAACACAATCTTCATTGTAGCTATGCATTGGCTGGTGGTGCATATGTGTGCCAATTTTGAAAGTATTTGCATGAAGAATAACCGAGTTATAGTCATTTTCGTTTGTTGCTGTGGCAACTGCCCCTTAACTTTCCTGAAACTGTTTCTGTAGGTCCTTTGAGGTACGGAATCGGTTTGCATGGATGTTTTAGGTCGTTTTACTTCTTTCGATCCAATTCTTAAAAATAAATTCAAAGAATCAGCTAAAGAATAAAATAAATCCTGTTGCCATGACAACAGCCACAGATAGTGGGAGAGTGAAGTTGGTGGTTGCCAAAGAGACTAATTTTAGCAATTCATGTAGTAAAATTGCTTAAAATTTGCAAATGTCTCATATTTTGTCAAAATACGCCCAAATTACAACTTTAAAAGGTTCAACCGTAGTTTATGACATAGTGACGTCATAAAGCTGTCAATACACATGTTTGTCTACTATACCTCTTGCAAAACATGCGAAGACCAATGATTTTTATCCCAGACTTGTAGGTTGAAAACCAGTCACATTATGTACAATAACAAAAATATGCATTATAATCACATTCTATGACGTCGTTATGACGTCATAACTAATTAGTGAATTCTAACACCAAAATCATGTAGAAATTGTCATGACCAACAATCGTACCATTGCATTCCGCATTCAATATTAAGAAAGTTACGGAGGGGGGAGGATTCCGCCCCCCCCGGTCCGAGGCAGGTCAAAAAAGCCCGGTCCAGATAGGATTAAATTCAATCTAACATTGGGCATGAGAAATGTCAACTGGTAATGAACTATTCTAAGCCTGGCGTCAGACATTTTCCTAATAGGATTTCAGCAACCCCAAAGCTTCGTTCACACGTAATCGTTACAGCATTTTGTATAACTTCACACCACTTGATGCTGGTATTCGTCTCTGTTTCGCTGCTTTGGGAATTCATGGTTAAAGTTAATATAACAGCATAAAACAGACGCCAAATTGTTTTGATGCATACTCTAATAATTAATGAGCTAGTCCATTGATTTGCTCAATGTTCACCAATACCTTATTTCTTGGATCGCAGTAGGCGTTGCGTTAATCTCGCATGTCGTGCCTGCTTGTAGAGGGTGCCAGTTGAATAGGCCAGTTTCGTATTCGCAATTACCGCTGATTTCAATTACTTCAGACTCATCTTTACAGTGTTAGCCCCCGAGTTGGCGTCAAATATTCATAAATACCAACGGTGATACGAGCTATTTACATTTCTGTGTATTGTTGGAGGTGCGACTTCTACTCCTCGCTGGTGCTTGTGAATATTAAACAGCTGGTCGAGGCTAACGCTGTAAAAATGAGTCTGTAGTTGTTGTAATCAGCGGCAGTTGTAAATATGAAACTGGACTATTGGTCATTACGGGTAGCATGTGACAGAACATTATCTTCCTTAACTTGCTGCACATCGCTCAGGATGCTTTCTGTTCTGGACAGGACGATTCTGAAGATGACGACCGAGATTTCATTCAGTGAGCCAGAACAACCAATTTTTTACGTCCACAGTTGATCGACGTGTACAATTTAAATTATAAAATGACCAACCATGTGTTAAAAATATTGCAGGCCATTTGGGAACTGCCTTTCACCTCTGTCAAAGCTAAGCTTAGTGCAAAGCCTTGTTTATGAGAATTAGTTTTACTTGAATGAAATTGGACGGAAATTTTACGTTATCATGATACTGTTTAAAGTAAAAGGCTTTGCTCAAGTCTGGCTTTTGAAAAAGAGACAAGAGGCTACCTGGTTTCGCAGTCTAAACGCATCGCTCAGGGATTCAATATGTATATCATTATGGATGTAGATTCTTAGCACATTGACGATTTTTAGCGTTGTTCATTCCTTATGTTTGTCTTATGTAATTTTTCTTGTTCTTTTATATTCTCTACAAATTTGTAAAAAAAAACATTTTCAACCATAAAAACAGACAATATTGTCAGATTCAAGAACTTCATTTCAAGTTCTTTTTGTACAAGAGGTGTTGAGAAATCTTACCTCAGCTTTGTAAAGTGTACATACGCTTTTTGGATTTGGTGCAGTGTTTTCTCGAAGTACTGTAATTGTGTAGAAAGGTTATTTCCCTTCTTTCAAGTGGACATTATCCGATATTTGGAAGACAATGTTTCTAACATGTGTCGCGAGGTAAAATGGTGATGTACTGCGCAGTTGTTTGTTTTAGCTTCACTCCTGCAAGGTTCGTACGGAGTATGAAAAGTCTGGAAATTCAAAGTCCAATTTTCCAGACCTGGAAAAGTCTGGAAAATAACGTTAAGTTTTGGAAAAAGTCTGGATTTTCTGTGTTCAACGACAACCCGTAACAACTTGTGAAGTGTGCATGTGCCTGTTACAAAAACATTGCAATTCTGGAGGATGTGAATTTAGACTTGAATGATATTAACCTGGCGACAGTCCATATCTTACCTCCTACTTTGAGTCTGGAAAAACTCGGAAATTGGTTGGGAAAAGGTCTGGAAAAAGTATGGAATTATGCACACAGAAATCCGTACGAACCCTGCTTCTGGCATAAAAGAGAATCAGGTTTTATTGGCAAAATACCGAAGAACAGTTGCTTTAGTTTCAAGGTACGTTGACCCGTTGTTCCTCGATGGGAAAGACTAAAATGGTATCTGGATACAATATAAGTAAAATTGTTTGGAAATGAAAGTTAAATATGCAGAAATATACCCAAAATAATGTTTCTTTTATGAATAATCAGATTTTCATAGACAGTCTTTTGTATTACTTACTGATTATGACTATAACTTCATTGAGAAAAATGTGGGACGATGTTTTTTTCTAAAATGTGGGCGACTGTGTTTTTGAATTTGTTGTCTATCATTTCAGACCCAAACATTAATTCTCCTTTCTAGTCTTCAAATATTTCTTACAATGTTACCACAAGTTTACGCCCTGTTTGTTTTTCTTTGCAATTGTAATGAGGATTTTGTAGCACATGATAGTTTTATTGGAAGAAAAGGATGTGGTATTTTTTCTTGTAAATTAGCGAATTTTTATGTTTGCGAAATTGACTTTCCCTTGTCAAATAATAGAGCTATGGTTAAATCTCAACAATGACTGTTACTACTGCAAGAGATATTTATTATTAAAAGATTTTTTATCACTACCGACAACGTTGTGTTTTAACCCTCCTAGGGACATCTCGGGGGCCCGACATGCCACCTCATATCAGCAGTCTTGGATTATTCTGCCCTGAATCCTGTGGAGAGTTAAAAATGTGTCATTATTCCGACAAAACAAGTCGCGAATTATAGTGTGAGCTTGTTCTGTAATTGTAAAGTAACCAAAGGTCCACCAAGCCGTGCACCACGGCTATTTAAGGCATTTTTTAGATGTACGAAATTGTCCACAAATCAAAGGAAATACTGATACAAATAGCAGGTTACTGTGATAGAAAAACACCAAAAAGATGATAATAAGCCATAAAGAAACGTGATTACAAACTCACAATTTATTTTCTGTCCGGGCTAGACATTAAATACGTTTAACCCATTCGCTCTCAAAATTGTGTTTCATGTATTTAGACACTTATTGTTTTTACATAATTCAACTCATATATAAGCATTTTATCATTTCTTGTTGTTATGTCGAACTTAAAGCTCGTGTTTCATGATTGTAAATGATTTGTTATGCAAAAACCCGTGACATAGCCCCTTTAATCTTAAAAACAGTTAACTGGTTGTGAAGCGCAGCAATTCTTGTGTTTTGGAAATGTGATATACGGTGTGTGCGCCAGATGCAAAGATTTGCCACAGTGTACTCAACTTATAGCTAGCATCCAGCAAGGACAAACGCTGCTTTGTAAATTGAGACAAGATATGGCGTCCTTTTGGTATATTGTATTCTGATGTGTAGTGGTAATGTGCGGTTTATTCCCCCCAGTTATAGGCCAATCAATCCGGCAACAGAATTTCCCACCGGCTAGTCCAGTAACTTTGACTCCTGTCCCGTACATATGTGAGCCGGGTTGAATTGAAGTTATTGGCAAAATACGCTATTATCGTAGTTGTTACTAAAAATAACTATAATACAATGTAATAGTAACAATGTAATATCCTGCTGCCACAAACATGCCATACGTGTAAGAACTGATACGTAACTCTATTCGGACTGGGAGGGTGTCCGCTGTGGTCCGAAAATATGACAGATAAGGAAAGGAAAGTTGGCGTACTAATTAATTAGTTATATCACTAATCTAATGGTGTCAGTAATTTTCAATTATGACGTCATACAGGGTTGCCACGGAGTCAGGAAAAGTGGTGGAATTTTGAAAATTAGAAGAGTCATGGAATTTATATTTTTGTCATGTAAATTCCAGACCATAGTCAAATGTCATGGAATGTTTCTGTTAGAATATGAAAATTAAATATGATGTGAAAACACTTCCAAAATTCAGGATATGCCATTTCAGAGAATGGAAATTTAAAAAACATTTTCTGGAGGGCAGGCCTCCGGAACCCCTAGAAATTTATTTTTTGGTCTGGAGTTTTATAATTAGTCGTGGAAAAGTCATAGAATTTTGAAATGTAAGATCTGTGGCAACCCTGTCATATGACATAAGTCAGCTTTTCTTGGATTTTATCGCCGCTGTCTTAATTGGTTCAGATATCGCACAATTTTTAAATGAATTTTGGTAAACAAAAACTATGATACTAAAGCAAAGAAACCCGAGAAAATTGCATTAAAACGAAAAATATTTCAATTTTTACCAGACGTGTGACTCAAAACATCGTTGCCATGAAAACAGGTTAGATCATGTGACGAGCAGTTGCCATAGCAGTGAAATACTGCCGAGTTTTCACGGGGTCACAATTTGAAATTAATTGTACTTATGAACAGATCGGACTTTTTGTAATTTACATTATTTACATTTATAATTTGAAATTATAAAAAGTCCGATCTGTTCACAAGTACAATTAATTCCAAATTGTTGCGAGAACATTGGGAGCTATTTCCTATTAATAACTCCGGTAGCATAAAGGCGAGTTTTAGCAAGTTTAGAGGCTAAGTGAAAGAAACTATAAAATTGTTTGAAATCGTTAATGCGATTCAAAAAATATGATACCAACTATACTGTCACAAGTGTTGAATGAGTACCTACAGTTTGGAAGAAGACGAAGCAAGGAAGGAATGTATTGCTCAGTTTGTTGAATCGGCACTCGAATGGTGGTCGTTCAGCTGTGCAAATTTTAGCAACGATACCCCCATCACTTCATGTTTTCCAAAGCGGCGGCAAAGGCACACCACACCAGCGACCGGTCACTCGTAAATTGTCATCTCTGATTAAATAAATGATATCTCTTGCTTATAAACGTTTAACGTAAAGGAAATACTGCCTTTTTTAAAATGTTTTGAAAACTCCTGGGATCTATAAGACAGCCATACCGGCACGGCAAATTCACTCAGGGTTCCCACGCTCGTGGAAAGTCGTGAAACTTGAAAATTCCTTTTCTAGGCCTGGAAAAGTCATGGAATTTGGGTCATGCAAAAGTCATGGAATTTCAGATTTTTTGCACAAACAAATTCTTGCTGTTTAAAATTTTAAAACGATTGTCACAAAAAAATAAAGTCGGGCCAAAATGCCGAGAAATAAGTGTTGCTCCCTTATGATTATCAGGAGGGTTTTTGCCAGCAATTATTGTTTTCTGCACTTTTTAAAGTCATGGAAAATGAAATTATTTGGTCATGGAAAAGTCATGGAATTTGGTTCCCAAGTTTCAGTGGGACTCCTGTTTATGTAGTCTACTAGAAATCCTATCGCGGTCCAGCTCGATTCGTCCAGCGTTCACGATTAGGTGTCTGGCTCACTCCGTTCGACAGCGTCAGCGGTGGTGTATACAAGTTTGTATACAAGTGAAATGTGTTATTTTTTAAGACAGACCTTCGACGAAGTATAACAGCAACCATATCAAGTTACACCAACACAACTTTAATATCAAATTAGAAGTCGAATTTGATCGTTATGCTGCAGTTCGGCGATCGAACGTGATGTATTCCAGTTTCCGCTACTATAAACAAAAACTATAAAGCAAGCTTAATATAGCAAAATTTATCAAGCAGAGTTAAACCAGATTTATCAATGTATGTCCAGTGGTTCATTGTATATCAGTAAGGACAAAATGAAGTGGACG
>JANVCK010290820.1:0-23209 GCA_026546655.1 Epizoanthus illoricatus
AAGCACTATCAAGACGACATGGAATGGAACATGATTGAGACATTCGCCCTCTCGGCCGTCTCAGTGGTGTTGTAAAATCTGCAATTTTTTTCTCCAAAGATCGCAGACCAGGCAGAACAAACAGGAAACAATTCCCTTTTCATACCATTTGAATTATACGAAACCATTATTTTAGTACTCGCAAACGTTCGTATGCAAATAATTCTAATTTCTGGTTCTTGAATGTTTTCAAATTCATCGCTGCTGTAACTTTATTTTGCATTCATTTAGATTCATTTGTTGACTAATTTTCAAACCAGTAGCCGAGTAACTGCAGGCCGGAAGGAATTTCACTGTACCATAAAGATTGACCTCCAACTCAAAAAGCACAAAAAAGTACAAGATAAACTTTAAACACAGGAAAGATCCATATATTTGCTAAACTAGCTATTAATATACAGCTTCCATAGATCCCGAGAAAACTTGACATTTGTAATTGAGTGCTCACATGAAGCACAGCAAGTTAGAAAAGATATTGATTTATTTTGTTATTTTACTAGTTGTTTAGTTAATATACAAAACTTTTTACAGTCCTTATAGCTTCAATACTTTATCTTCGTGCTTATTACAAGGTAACAAGAAATAATATTTTACCGTTTTCTTGTAATGGACTCTGTTCTGGATCGGCCAAGGAATTTGCTTCGACGGCCATAAGCAATATTTCTTGTACTCGAGCGCGTTCGACTCAGTCCCGCCATATCACTGATGGCACAAGAACCCAAAGAGCGCGTTTCACCGCCCATACATTCTAGCGCGCTGATCGGGCCCCGGAATCGCTCGATGTGAGGCGGCCGAATTATCAGGCTAGTAACCTCCATTTCAATTTTCGTTCTACGGGCCTAGTGGGACCAGTGAAAGTACAATTACGAACACACATCGAGACTGGATTCAAATGCTGCGATATCACTTGCGTTGCAACTGGTTGCTATCAATTAAAACGAAGACTGAAAACTCTAGTGTTCCACAAGGTACAATAATAAATTTCGGCATTGACAAAATATTTCAATCAGTACTCAGAATAAATCGTTATTGAATGCAAGCACTGTCGGAATAGTATAATTCATATGCTAAGCCTCCTTAATTGCCATAATTTCGGTGACCGTGTTTTCATACGGCTGCATGATTTTACCCGTTGAATTTTCGATACGAAATGTATTGAAGACTCAAATCTGATATTACGGTACTAAATGACTGTTAGGGAAATCAAGTCCATCCGGCAAGGACCTAGAATAAGTAAGACATAAGACCGAAAATATATGTTGGTTTCCTTGATTATTCCTGGAACTACATATATTCAGAACAGGTCCATGAATGAAAATTCTTAAATATCATTCAGGCTATAATGTTTTGATTTTGACTATGTTTGATTAATGCCATAAACACAGAAGTAAAACCAATTTCACGACAGTTCATGCGGTTGTGTAGAGTTGCTTCAGTATTCCTGCGTGCCCAAGTCCTTAAATCCATGACTGAAGTAGGTACTGATATTGTATTAATACTGTACTGATATTGTACTGATATTGTTCTGATATTGCACTGGATATAGATACAATCGTCTGCTCATGCCGAACTGCAAGATACTAGTATATACTGTGTTTGTAAGGAGCGAGGTCAAAACTTTGGACGTCACTCCATGAACCTGACATTTACTGGTTTAGTATCCCCCACCTAGGTACATTTACATATTGCAGAAATGTGTTCTATAGAGGTTCAAGGTTCAAGGTTTTATTTGGTGTTTTCATGATTCACAATAAGCATGCTCTGCTCGCAGATAGCAAAGGCTAGTGAGCTATACAGTACGCTGAAGAAGGTAATACCTTTGACTTTGTTGCTAGATTTTGTCTTTTGGTTTGTAAGATATACAGCGACAGAAACTTGGAATCTTGCTAAGAGGTGGTGAATTGTCCCCACCCCACCCCTGAAGTCTATTTTGATTGTCAACAATTACCGTATTTGCATTGTATTTATATTCCTTTTTATAAAATAGGGCAGATATAACGTGCGTTCTGATTGGCTAACAGATGGCAAAATGAGTGTTTATATCAGAGGATAAAGACACTCATTTTATCTTCGTCTTATTTCTAAAAGCAATATAGAACGACTGCTTAATAGGAGTGGTCCGCAAACACTGGTAATACTCCCGAGAATTCGACCTTAGGGGGGTGGGTGGGGGTGGGGCAAAACTGAAACTACGTTAAACAAACATGTGTGTAATTACGTTGTTCACAGTAGGTGTCAGTTTCAAACGCGTTTCATGCCTGGTTCTATAATTTATGTGGCTTTAAAGAACACGCATAAAATCTTTATAATTACACTTAAACCGATAAATGGAGCTCAAACTTGCTGTTACATTCACTGTGTGGTTTATTCTCATTTGACAAGCTCTTGGGCCCTCGGGCGCCATGTTTAACGTGTTTCGACTGGCTTAGATCGAAACTACCTCGTGAAGTAGTTTCACTCATGCCCAGAATAAATATGTTTCGATCATGATTCACGCAAACAGTGCACCGCCTGGTGTGAACACTTTTCAGAGTGAAACATGTTTCGTTCATGATCAGACTAATCATGTAATGACCAACCCACCCAACCGCGGCAGGTACCTAAACTTAGACTGACTGGCATAGACAAGTACATGCTTTCTTAAGTAAGAAACAACTTTATAAGAACAAGAACATTGATGCTCAAATTTGCCTTAATGTTATAAGAAAATAAAAATCGATCTGTATGTTTTTAGATGATACAATGAAATTCATGACTAAGTTGGCAATATAGCATCCTTTGATAGCAATCCTGTTGAGATGGCTCAAAGTCCTTGTTTGATTGTGGAATATATTTGAATGGTTACGTCAGTTTGTATCCTTTTTGGACTACTTGTAAAAACAGTCAGGTATGTTGAATAGATTTTTTGAAAAAGTAAGAACAATTTAAGGACAATTTAGGCTGAATTTGCTACTAAACGTAAAAACAATGAACTTCAATCAAAATTATCTGGTTCTTGTAAAAAAAGCGTGACTATAAACAGATGCATTGCCCGTTTCAAAGTACGTTTCAAAGTAACAGTGCCCACGTAATGTCATCCAGCGGTATTTGTATGCAATTAAAGGTTCTGGTTTTTCTCAGAAAATAAAGGTCCGTGATTGGCTGAAACTACAATGCTATAAAACAAAAATGGCGGTTGAAGTCGGGGCTGAAGTTCAGTAATCACAGAATAACCGCCACAAATCTTCATGTAACGATAACGGTTGACAAGCCTTGTGAACACTGGTGAACACTGGAATTTACCGTTAGAAAGTGGTTGGGTTTCGTGGTTTAAGTATTTGTTCAAGATCTTGAAGAGATCGTTGTGGAGTAAACCAGACCCTTTGATCGCCTACAAATACCGCTGGATAACATAACGTGGGCACTGTTAGGAGAGCGAGCAAGGCTCTGGGAATAAGAATGCCCAGAGCCCACGATCGTTTTGGCCTGCGGCCTGGAACGAAGGGCTCTGGGATAAACCACACGCCAGTCCACGATCTGCGGACTACCGGCTTATAAGGAATTTCGATTGTCTGTAGGCCCGCTAGTGGCGTTTATTCCAGAGCCCTTCGTTTCACGCCGCAGGCCAAACGGAACGTAGGCTCTTGGAAGGAGATTGAGAGCCAGCCCATTACAAGAGTGCATTATAATCGATTCTTGGGAAATTGTGTTGCTATTGGTCGCAAACAGTGTATTTATGCTCCAATACTTGGATTCGTAACAAATTCAATTCCAATTGCTTTGCCCTTGATATTCTGTCGTCTGCCAACCGAATCAAGAAGGCAGGATTATATATTTCAGGTGACCAGTTCCAAGGACATTTTGTGGTTTGTAGTCGATTTTTAGCCCAATATTAAAATATTTTGCAGCAAACTGCAAATAGTTTTCGCACCAAACATTTTTTTGTTCACTGAAAACCAACAAACAGGTTACCTCAACTCAGTGCTAACTTGGATAGATCCAGCCAGTGAAATGCAATGCGTATAGAGAGTTTGGATATATAAACATATTTTACAGACATGAGATGTTACATGCATGCATTGTCGTGCTGAGTTCTGCATGAACGGACGATTGTATCGGAGATTGTATCTAGTTCAAGAGAGATTTAAGGTTCAACTGAGAAGATGGATACTTTTTTACCAGTGTCAATGTCAATCGAATGAGAGGCATTGTAAGTCGTGAGTAAGAGAAACGCATATAGTTTCAACTATCTTGCCCGAGTTTTTTATTCACATCGGTGTTCATACTTCATGGCGGAATAGGAAATTGCACAAAAATTACATCAGTAATCTTTTAAAAACTGATTAAAATACTTTCATGCTATGTATTATGTAATATTCGACCCTTGGCTCTTGGGACTGCGACAACTCGTAACGAATGATGCTGCAATTTATAAGACTTCATAGTTAATTTTATTCCCACATTTACAGCAACTATGGCACTTTTAGTTATCGATTTGAATTCCAATACAAAGTCTTATAAATAGTATTACCATTACATAAGCTATCGTAGTCCCAATGCTCTGCGTCAACCTGCATACTCTTAACTGAGATATTTGTCCTTTGAATATGATCCCGGAAATAACACCATTTGTCAATATAAATCCCTAGTACTCCGGAGTACTGCATGGTCTTGCCACGAATAAGTTTCTATAATACTGATTATGTTTATATTGAGGTTGTACGAAATACACGCTACACGCGAAACATTGTTTTTTATAATTTTAATTAAAATTTAAAAATAAAATAAAAGTTGTGTTTTTGCAGTAAAGGCGGTGTCTTGGGCCTCTAGCAATTCACTTCGAGTTTTGTTGTATTCAAACTTTTGTCCTCCAAATTATGCTACTGCTGCAGTAATAATATACTTAACTATCATTTATTACCGTATATACTTTGTGCACTAGTTCGTCAGTTTTCAGTTAAGTGAACTTACCCTTTAATAAATGATTGTAATGCCTGATGAAATATAGCTTTATGGCAAGTTATTTTAAAACTTCATGACTGCCAAACTAAGGTTTAGTTAAAACAGGGTACAATCTGCATAAAAGCTGATCGAAATCGATCCCATGCATCCACATTTCAATAAATTACAACCCTTTGTCATTTGTCAGTACCAGTTCCGCAAGACAATAATCTACGTTGTGTCTTAATTTTAACCGCCCTATGGCCTTTGCACGGCCATAAAAATTAGTTACCCTGACTTTCAGTTAAATTGCACATGCATATGAACCGAAAATTGCTAGATTGGTTGCTTCGTTTAATTTTCTATCCGTTTTTAGTTTCATAATTATATTCTTCGGTATAATATAACTGGGCGCCATGTTGTACTATTTATAATATACTTTGCACGACCTTGCGCATTGCTAAACTGCTGACGTTACAGTACTGAATAGTTTATATATATATTAAAACTTACCCTTAGCAAATGTGTTGTATTTTAAAGAACGCCTTTCACAAACGCGGAAGTAACACGAAAGCTGCTTAGCCAAGTCTCCACAGAAGTTTTCTATGTGGTTCTGCTAGAAACGGAACCTTGCCCGACTTTAGCTAGAGTGAAAAAGCGAAAACGAAAAAACCCGTCATTATAATCCATTTCCTTTTATTGTCCACCTGCCAAAATAGCAAAGTGACACTTACGTCTGCAAGAGTTCTTTTATCCCGACTAAGCTCCAAAGATGAAAACACAATGCGAGCTGAATACACCACGTGTTCAGAACGAAGTTGTCACTTTTGTATGAACCGGTCACGCCACGTGGAACAGGTGTACTGAGTCAATATCAGGTTCACTTGACAACCGGTTTCTGTGCTGCTCCACTTACTGTCGCCTTCTAGATTGAAAATACTTGACACAGTTTCCGTCAGAGATAAGTTTGAACTTTCAACTTGCCATACAAACACGCAGTGGTTTCTAACTTTTGTTGTTGTTTAGTATTGTCGCCCGTGGTTTGTCTAGTTTAATTCCGGTTATCACCACGTTGTAACAACTATAAATGTCCTATTGCACTACCAGCTGTGTATATGCACGTTTACGGGTGGTTCGTACGAATTTGCGTTTGTACGACTGTATTGTTCGGGGTCAGACCAACAGCTGAGAGTCGGTGCGTGAATGTTGGAGCTAAGCGGATCTATTAAATTAAGTCCAATTTCGTCAGACAACGCTCAGCTAAAAATCTCATCTGGGGCTGCAGTTGTCGAGCATTTTAATCACACTATTCTGCAAGAAATCGTGGCGCGTTCCTCAGATTATGCTAAGTTCATTTCTACTTCCTCGTATCTGTCCAGACTATTTTGTCTCTTTTTAAACAGATGCTGTTCATATCTGTATAGGGCCTACTTCACAAGCGGAGAATTTTGACATAATTCCAATTTGTGATACGGATATAGATACAATGTATACAATTCCACGCTTTCGTGATGTGAACGAATGCACGAATGAATATGTTCCCGTGTACTTGAGTATATATGTGTAAACCTCGAGGCTTGTACAAGCCTGTACCCTCGCGAAACTGATAAGACTGCTATCTCAGTACAGTATCTGTAAACATATATAGCAAACTGCAAGTCAGCAAGGACGAACTTCTTTGTTTCGATCAAAAGCTGGACCAGCGACTGCGTACTTTAGTAAACTAAAAACCAGGAACTCCAGCAAAGGCTCATTCCAATCTTGTCCCTGATGAAGGTAGGCGCTAGGCCTGGCCTACCAAAATATTGGATGCTAAAAAAAAGTTGAATGTAATCAGCCGTGCTGGAGTTTCTGGTGATCTGTAAACACAGCGGCATCCATGGAAAGCAGGCATTTTTTATTATCTTTTTCTCTTTATAAACAATTGTATATACTTTTTATATTGTATAATAGTAATCTAAATAGTTAGTTCTGTATAAATATATTTTTAAAGTCCTGATGGTTTTTACCGTGTTCTAATCAATAAAGTTACAAGTTACAAGGCTGATTTCTCATTATTTTATCATCAACTGGTAATGATACGTCGAAACTGTATGTGTTTTACTTCTGTTACCGTTGTACAATACTATAAAGCCACTTAGAGATATTTACGAAAATGTGATCAAAACATCACCTTTCCCAAAGTACAATTATGGTATTTGATATTTTGTTCTTAGCCACCAGAAGTGTTTGTATGCAAAATATTGAGCTTAACAACTCATAGGTGTCCTTTGGAAGCCAGCAAATGTTTTTCCGCCCTGTCGCGCCATACGTGTTCGGGTGCTTGGAGGAGGAGGTAGGGGGTAAGAAAGAGGTTGGCTATATATAGCTAGAGCCTCCTAGTCCTTGGGGGAGGTCCTTAGTACATCTTAGCAGTTAGTTACTTTGAAACAGATTTGATCGTGATGAAATTATCAATCTAAATATAACCGAAGTTTCCAAACGTTTCTCGTTTAACCTTTTCAGAAAAGAGTTCCAGTTTTAAGTTAACTATTTATTTAACTATGGGGACTTCGGCTCGAGTTGCAGCTCCTTGATGGCAAGTTGAAATATCTGATCGAATATCTAAACCGTGAATAATTATGATAACAACCAACACCTTAAGACAAAACCTAGCCTGCGTGCAGCCGGTCGCGAGGTACACAAAACCGGGATCTAGTTAAATGCTGATGCACCATGGGGTAAAGAATTGCTTAAGTATGTAAGCAAGTAACACAAAATTACTGATCCCAATAAGAGACAGTAGAGTTGATGCACTGCTGGAAACTTTATTGCATACATAAGCATTTTAATAAGCTACTATAGGGATGTTGAGAGCACTCACGTTTAATCAAATCGAATCAGTCACTTCGTCAACGTCGGCCAAGTTCAACTAACTTCTCTGTTGCTTTCTGAAAATTCACGCTTCTGGAATGGATTTTTACAACCGCATAGCCATATACTACAGACTACAGTTACAAAATTGAATGTTAAATTTTTTCAAAGTGAACTGTTGTGGAAACCGAATTCATTTTTATTTTAATATTTTCTTTGTATCGACAAACGTGCTTTACAATCTGTTAGCTGGTTATCATAACTTGTTAATAATAGAAATTTTCTTGCCCACCTGGCCACCTCTCCCCCGTCCGTACCGCCTTTGTTATATTTAGACTCTCCCATCGGATTTTCAGAGCAAATCGTTAGATTCTAACTCTAAGGCGTAGCCCTGTATGGATTTTGAGAGCAGTTTAGTGCCCACTTTCTTTCGATAAGAGAATGTATGAAAGCACAGTGATACCTTTTTTACTTGAAAGCAACATATCTAGATCTGTTATTATCTTAATAGTTGGATATTCAACTCGCCGGAGGCATAAGACATCTATAACACCAAAAGCAATACCATAATGACTTGACATAAAATGATCACGAATTACCAACAAAATTAGAGTACATACGGGCTCTTTCATTATTAAAAGTCAGGAATGTCACAAATTTTTCATGAATGGTTGCTCTCGAATATTTTACAGCACCAAAGGAAGAGGAGGCAATCTTATCAAGATATCAGAATAACAATTAGTGCTGGCAGTCGGCAACCTTTCATTCTGTGTGGTTATGTCAGTTTGAACTCAGTTTTTGATAACTAGAAAACCCACTTCCGTTACGTTTTCGGCTCGGTTAGCAAAGTTATGGTTCAATAAATAGACAGTGACATAAACTTTTAAATATCGTTACAGTTGTCGATTGTTTTCTTGAAAAAATAGAACTGAGAAGTCCGAGAGTTTTGCTAGTGTCAATCTGAGTATGTCAATAGTTTAACATGCAAGAGGCCAACCATGCTCCAGCGAACACACACACAAGACACGTGCTTCTAAATAGAAGTAACTTTAATTTTGATGGCATTATAAACGATTGTAACCACACGCTAGATTGCTAAATAATTTGTAATATCACCTATGTTTTTACAAAAACATAGAATAATCTCTTCAGCATAAGTTAAACAAAGTTTTGCTGATCGTGAATATTTCGCTTCTAGTTCTACAAAACAACATGTTTGTCTATTTGGGTCTATTTGAACGTTCAGCACATTTCCGGTGTTTCTGACATATTTGTTAGAATAGATCATACCGACTCATCTACCACACTTTAATAACCATTAAAGAATAGAAGTATTCTCACGTACGCTTGTCAGAATAAAATGGATTGAGCCCGGTAACAATATTCCTAATAAGATCACTTCGGACTTTGTAGAGAAATGCTCCATTGTTTTGGTTTATCCTATGTTACATACTTATGAACATGACGTGTATGCAAAGACAAATGTTTCTTTTCACAGTGATAAATTATCCAGAAAAAACTAAAATGCAATTTCCATTTAATGACTCTAAAAGAGTTGTTTATCATACCATTCGAAATATTTTGAGTCATAGTTGGCGTAACTAGTCTAGATCCTTCGCTTGTATTAAATTCAGTCTCAATATAAATAACTATAAAGCGCAGAACAAGGCTGAGTTCTGGACAAATTGGTCACCTTACACTTGAAGTATGAACCAATGAGATACTTGATTATACCAAATTACTACGGCCATTCAAGTATGCCGTTTTTAAAATATGGCAGCAGAAACAGTTCATATGATTCAAAGCCATACAACTACATAACTTTAGATCCCAAGAAACGTGTTATGATTATCGCCGAAAGGAACATTGCAAATTCCACGTGGCATATAAATATAAATTACTGCAAAAAGTGCTGGACTATATAGAGCTTGCTTTACTTTATACTATGAATAAAACACTCGTACCTTATAGCTTAACAAATGGAACTTGAAGCGTTTGTCGTAGGACTTCCCGCGATGAATGACCAACTTGTTTATCGTTTGAGGTCATGCTTGAAGAAATCTGTGAAAGAGTTCTATCTGGAGTTTTCCTTTCCTCAACAATCAGACGACTAAATGCTAATGTTAATCACAGGTTCTTGCCGAACGTCATTTATGAATAGCACACACAATTAGACATATGTCAAACAATGGGATTTTTGAAATTCTACTTAATTGTTTTTTATTTTCGTCTATAAAGAAACAAGAGATCCGTGTAAGTCGTAGCGTATGACACCAAGAGCACGAAATGCATTTTCTCAAAGAGTTCAGTCAGTTTTCACTCAGATAACATTTCTGATAACAGCAACGGAATGTCATGACTCCTTGAACCTATGCGCTGAACACCGCTATTTGCTTCGGAACCGGCTTTTGAAATCTGAGAACATGCCATTCAGTTTGTTGACCATTCATCGACATGTAAACAAATGACCTTTTACGCTAAGCACTCTGAATAAAAGCACGGCAAAGGAATGTATGCGGCGTGGGAAAACAAATTGGCGGGAAAATTTACTTACTGAAAAATTTATCTAATTTTTGCGCGCCAAGGAAACAGCGGATTAGATCTGTCTCGCGAACCGTCTGTAGCTTTTGTTTGGCCCACGTACGTACGAGGAAATGGAACTAACAGTAGAGAGTTTAAGAATGGCGTTACCGCGAACGGGAAACGTCAGGTCGCTGTCTGCCTTCTGCTGTAGGTCTGCTATCGCTTCACGTAAAGGCGGTGCTGTCAAGCGCGAAAACAAACCTCCTCGCGTAGAAAACGCCGAACGGCAAACGCGCCAAAATTCAGGTCATTGTGACCACCCCTGCCGTCCGCGGGATAAATTTACGCAAGGCTTAAAAAAACACTGTATTAATTACATAATAACGTCATAATAATCGTCTTTGATTTTGCGCATGGAGAAGCACCGAGGAGTTGGGGGAAGGGTGACTGTTTCAGGTGTCTCGCTGGGTAACTATATCATGTTGGATTACAATCTCACAGAACAAGGGGGAGGTCAGAGAACTATCCATACAATTCTACTGAACCGGGGGGTCATAACATGCATTATCTATCCAATCTTGTTCCCAGGTCCTTTTCCCTTGGAATCTGACAGGCGGGAAAATTGACAGATTGCAAAGGAAAAGCATTTGTGACTCAAAAGCTTTCAAAGGTGCTGTTTAAAAATAAGTGAAGGATAACTATATCAACGTAAACGCGGAAAAGGTTATAAACAAGTTTACTAATTGAACTTGAAGTTGAACATATTTAGGTGTATTCAGATCATAACTAGAGAAACCAGAGGGTGGGGCTTACAAACGTATTTTACTGCAAGTCCAATATATTAAGACTATTAAGGTCAACACCGAGGCAGCAGTATCTTTCATTGCAGGTCAAAAGCCTAATCAAATATTAAAATGGTAGTTTATATTTCGGGTTTCTTTCGCTTGTTAAACGCTAACCTGCTTATTCAACCGCTTCATGTCGCGCGCGCAGCTGACCAGGCCAGAATTTTTTTAATACTTTGTCGGGCCTAGTAAAGCAGTCCTTTGCCGTGCGCCCGACGTAAAGCGGCTGAATTTGACTTCTAAGTTTTATGTTGTGGCACGATCTCGGGCTAAAAAATGACCTGGCAACCAACTTACTGCAATCAGTCTGAACTGCAAGCAAGATAGGAGGTATTGATTGGTCTTTCAATGTCCGAAAGTGCATGCTCGCCGCGCCAGATGTTGCTTCTGCTCCCAATGCGCATTAAGGGACCGTTCATTAATTATGGGTTAGGGGGCTGGAGGAAAATTAGGGTGGGAAAAATAAAACTGCAAAAAGAAGGGAGGCTCCCAAAAATATTTGGTCTAATGACGGGCCGGGGTTGGCCTTGAAAAAAGCTCTGTTCCTGACAAATTATTGGCGACCACTAGCCTCGTTTCTAGGCAACTGCTCGGTTATTTCGATGCGGCGCGGTTACTGAGGGTTAGCCTTCAGGTGCCTTCGGAAGCCTTTGCCGTACCGGCTATATTTAAAGAGCTTGGTGACCAGGTGGAGCGCGCGATTGATGAGCACGATGGCTTGGGACGAGGATAGGGGACTGCAGCACACGAGCCGACAAGGTCCGTCAGAACGTCTGAAAATCAAACATGTTTCACTTGATCCGACAAACTCCGATTTTTGTCTGAACTTCTCGGGAACACTCCCATACGTGCCGACTTCCTGTTGGCGACAAAAAATCGGCTGTCTCCCGACAAAAAGACGGCTCGTCTGTGGTGGGCTTTAGCTACTAATTACAATGATTGGACTGACAATTGAAAATACCATACGATATTAAAAGGTACTACATCTGTATATAATAGGACTCATGGCCACTGGTCCCACCTCTCATCCTCACAGATAGAGGTACTATGACTGGAAGCCACGTAGCCACTGATAACCATACAGGACTCATGATTGCTGGTCTCCCTCTCATCCTCACAGATAGAGGTACTATGACTGGAGGCCACACAGTATTGATAAACATACAGGACTCGTGGTTGCTGGTCCCCCTCTCATCCTCGCAGATAGAGGTACTATGACTGGAGGCCACATAGCCAGTGACAAACATACAGTTTACATACAATTAAATACAAGGGGATGGAATTCTTCCACACAAGTCCTGTAAAAGGTATGTGACAAGTATAGATTTAGCCCTGATTATGTTGACAACCATATGAGGTAAGCAAATTTTTTGTTGATATTTATAATTTTGAGAAAATTTATTTTGAGACAGGGTGCCAATTTTTACGTCCTGGGACGTATACTGATAGTGCTGAAAGGGTAAAGACGAGAAGTTCCTTTTTAATCTAGGACCAAAAATAACACTCACGTATAAACAAAGTTTATTGTTTTTGTTGATAATCATGTTTCTTAAAGACACTATTACAACATAATTTCAAAAAGCTAATGCGGGCATGTTCTGTAAAAAGTGCAATTGAGAAAAGAATGAGCCCCCGAAAGTGACTCCAGTCGCTGAAAATTCGATTTCAATGAAAATGGGCCGAATTCCACAGGTCTGCCTGGCTCTGAGCTCATCTGTCTTCTCTGCTTACTCTAACGAGTTACTAGCTACAATTGTTGCTCCAAAACTGGTTATAAAGCATGGCGCACACGAGAGGAAACGGCTCAGCAAATTTCCTCACAATTCAGAGAGCTCAGCTATTTTCTCTCGTGTGCGGCAAAGTTTTCATGAGAATTTTGCCTCGCGAGGCCGTGAGACAAATATCTATCGTGTTTGATATTTGTGAAACGTCCACGCGAGGTGAAATTATCACAGAAATTTTGCCGCACACGAGAGGAAACAGCTGAGCTCTCTGCCTCGCGAGGCAATTTGTTCAGGTATTTCCTCAATTTCCTCTCGTGTGCGCCGGGCTTAATGCAGAGAGATATCCGACAGCAAGTATAAGATCTCTGCAAAATAAACTGCTTTAGAACGTTACTTATCATCCATCAATCCACAAGAACGAAGGTCACGGTGGACGATGTTATCGGAAGATGAAGCATTGAGGAATACAAAGGAGTATGAAATAATGACAACGTTTGTAAAAGCAAAAACAAATATTTTAGTTACGGCGCCTAAACTTTGACGGAAAATCTTTTTTTAATTCTTCTTCGTCCACATCATGACCTCAGTAATTGCTGACGTCCAATTTAATTACCTAGCTATTTACCCAAGTCCAGACCGAAAAGTGACAAAAAAACTACCCTCTACCCCTCCCCGGGCAGTCTGGACTGTCTAGATCATACCTGGTGAGTTCATTGCTGACATCTCGTTGGTTGGTTGAACTCTCTTGTCGTTTCGGTCTTTTTGCATCACTAGAATCATGTCCTTTCAATTCATCGTATTGCCAAATGTTGTTAGCAATTTCGTTGTTGATAGTAAACTGTCCGATATACTGAATTCCGATTTATCAAATGAAATCAACAGTAGCACTAAGACACAATTACTGTAAAATAGTGTCAGTGACGCAAAAAGATTTTCTCATGTGGATTGATGGACAATACATGACTATCTAAACTGTCTGATAGATCCTCAGTTGTGCTATGAAGTGTGTGAAGAGGAAGAGAGAGGCAAGAGAACAGTAATCGTCATCAGAACAACATTCTCATCTGTTTGAGCTGCCTTCCTTCAAAAATGTGATTCCACCTACGTGATCCGCAGCTTGTCACTCACATGTCACTAGTCTTTAGCCATCGTACTCGTTTAGTAGAACACTATATGATAAACAAGAAAATATTAAATCAGTTAAATTCAGTCCTATCAACTTTATAGTAGCCGTCTACTCCTGCATACCATTTGCAACTGAACCTTTGAAATAATTTTCCAAAACTAAATTTTGTTGTGGGGGGGAAATGAGGATGATATTATAAAAGGGCTTTTTCGTGAAGCGTGATTTTCAATTTTTATTTTCCGTGAAACGTGAAATCGTAAATGTTTCCCCGTGCATGAATCGTGATTTGAGTAATTCTCGTGAAGCGTGATTGCCCTTTTTTATTTTGCGTGAAACGTGATTTAGGTCTTTATTTTCCCGTGAAACGTGATTTAGTCCTTATTTCTTATGTCCTTTGCTTTTATCCGTGATTTTGAGTTATGTCCGTGAATCTTGAAATGACCATTTTGTTTTCCGTGAAACGTGATCGCAACCCCCTCTTTACCACATTCAAAAAGTAGAATTATTCTAAATTAACTTTGTACGTGTTTCAATTGTTCTGAGTGTGTAGAAACTTGACAAACACTCTTGGTCCTTTGTGATTTATTCTAGGAAAACAGGCTGCTTCTAACTGTCGAATTTGTGGTGCAAACTTGCTAATACATGAACTGCAAATTTTTAGACATAAATTTGAAACATCTTCCGATACTTGACTATAATTTATTACTACCACTTCTAACTCTTGCACGAGGTTTGTTTAATTTATTCCTTGTTCGAAGTACCGAGACTTCCATTCAATGCTTAGTTTGTCACAGCTCCAGGTGCCCACAAAGGAGAACCACAACATTATTCAAAAGTTTAAAAAAAATTCAGTGAGAGTACAAAATCTACTACCTTCTATACTGACTCTTGTTTCGTGCTTACCGAGACTCGATAAACTTAGCAGTCTTTGTTTGTACATCATTTCAAACCATTACAAGTTCAAGTGAATACACACTTGCGAGTTGTTCGGTCGCGATAGCGTTCTCATAGCATTCCTTATTGTTTACAAAATGCTCAAGAACATGATGTTGAGTTTCTAACGCCAAAGAAGTAAAAATGTTTGACTTACCTCTTGGTTTCTCCGCCATAAATTAGATATAAATTTGATTCCACAAAAGCTCTTTCTTACTTCTACACTCTCCTTCAGTTTAAAACGCAACGGAATTTAGGCCAGAAGGAAAAAATGTTAGGAATTTTAAAAGCTAAGTTTTTTAAACCAATCAGAAGGTTTCAGTTATTGTTAAATTGTCTCATGTAACAGTTTTATGTCATTATTGCTTTTGACTGCGTCGGCGATTACTGTGGAAACTTGCACCAAACGTAGGAGTCGTCCACGCTCAAGCTCCGTCCACACGGTGACGACTGTCCCAAATAATTGAAGTATTATATAGACGGCGTAGAATTACTGAGTGTCTTTCTCAACCGTCTCAAATGTGATCGTCATTCTTTACCATTACACTACAAAACAGTATCTTGTTTTAAAAAGCCCATAGTAAAATGGATTATGATTTTAGGGAGAGCGAGAAGTTGCGCGGCTAATGTTTACTTTCTCGACCGTGAGCGTGGAGGCAAATCCGCTGTTTACCAGACTGGGTGTACGCGCGCTCCCTGTTCTGCCTCATCAAACCGTCCCAGTTTCCACACGTCCCGGCGCTCACGATTTGTCGTTTATCTCCGCTATTTCAAGAGGAAGAAGAGGAACTGTCCACAGTCTAGTTTCTTCGAACACTTTTTGTCTGTTTACTAATTAAACCATACACTTGCAGAATTCCCTGGGGACATCGTAAACGGCAATCATCCTACCGAAAGAGTGATCCGAGAGTGTAGAATGTGTGACGCCAGTTCCCAGTCTAGTCTCATAAGTGCCGAATAACAGGGTCTAACTGTATTCAAATTTGAGTCGGGGTTAGGGACCGTTCGTTTTTAAGAGATAGGAGGGGAGATTTTGTGGGATTTACAGTACCATCTTAACAAAATCACATGCCCCCTTACGAACTTTTAATTTTTCACATCCCCTCCTTGGAGACCAAGTTTTTCGCGTGACCCCCTCTCCCATCCTCTCTGTGCTTTGTCATTATTTGTCTCTACACATGTTGTAAAATTATAACATTCTGTGAATTAAAACACTTTAGAAATTTGTATTTTCTAGGCTCTTTGACAAACTATTGATAAAAAATTTAGATGGTGTTATTCCTCCTATTCAGAGGAGATGCTGTTTGAGCAAGGAAGGTTTGGGGGAATACTCCCACAATACACACACACACCTTATACAGTGGCGGATTTAGGGGAGGGGCCGGAGGGGCTGCACCCCCCTTTCGTCAGTATATTTACAAAGGTTTTATAAGAAAAACGCAGCAGAAGGGCCCCAGACATTCCTTTCGCACCCTTTCTGAAATTTTTGGTTCCGGCCCCCTCTTTCTGAAATTTCTGGATCCGGCCCTGTTATAATAAATAAACGGTCCTCATTAATTTGGTAATTTAATTGCTATGTAGACTTTCAGCCATATAAAACTATATGAGCGGTAATTGTATTCACCGCTATGTACATGTGCAGTCTAAAGTTCATAGTGATATACCGAGACCCGCCCTCAGATATCAAAGTGATTTGTGTTTGTTTTCTCTTTTATTGATTATTAATCGTGTCTACTTTTTAATTTAACCAAACCTTCAAATTCGGAATTTCGTTCAACATCTTCAATTTGTCCCATCACCGTTTTCTTCTCATTTTCTCCAGATGATCTAAAAAATTCTACCTTCACTGTATCCATACTGCCATAATTACCAAGCGAAATTTAACTCCAAGTAAAAAGCCAGAAACCTTTTAATTAAACTTGTGTCGTGAGACCCTTCAGTAATTAACTACAGTTAAGTTCCCTAAAGGTACTAACGTCTACTCAGCCTGTTGTACGGGCAAATGTTTGGCAGTCGGTCATTGTTCAACGGTGACTCAGTGTGAAACATCTTCATACTTGAACGTGATGACAGCTCCATTCTTCGGTTTGTAGGTAGACACACCAGTCGGAGTCAACTTTCCTCCGTCATAAATCATCCAGTAAAGGTTTTGAGCTGGGTCTTGTGCCACGTTCGATATGGAGGTAATGAAGTGTCCCCACGGTTGGTAGTATTTGGACGAAAAGGAATAATCCGAGTTCTGTTGAGAAGCCTTGACCAGGATATCGTACAGAGTGGTACTCGCTGCAACGGAGACGGTTTCCATGTTGGGCTTTGACTTACCAACAACACCTTCATCCCAATCCAGCTGCAGAGATACTGTGATCTGGCTTTGAGACTAGAGCAAGAATGAAGAACGAAATACTTTATATATCTAACGCGTTAACAGGAAGGGGGTCTTGTCGATTTCAGGCTAACAAGCGTTTTTGGCGCATTTTCAAAAACTCTGTTTATTCCACCATATGTCTTGGCAAGTGCTGTTTTGATGGATTGACTAAGGTCTCACAGTTTTAAAAATATGGTAGGACGTAGGCAAAGAAATACGATATGGTGCTTGTTACGTCATTAATTGCTGCGAAAATGACGATCAAAATATCCAAATATGGCCTAGTCCATTAGACCCCTTTCTTGTAAATGTGCTACATATCTAAATACTAGCCTCGTCCCCAGTCACCCTCCTCACATCGGCCGTGCGGTCGCCTGGCCACCAAGCTTCTTTCAAAATGGCGGACAGCTCTTGATGACCATGGGCAACCGCGCCGCAACTAAAGTAACATTTGACTGGATGCGAGGCTACTAAAATTAAGGGCGGGTTATAAAGAACATGTAATTTTGGGTTCCAAGTGTGTCCTATAATTTCGGTCAAGAAAGCCAACAACTTTGATTATGGACAAAATTTGGAAAAAGCCAACTTTTATGGACATACATGAGCAAGACATATTTAATTCAGTGAAACTCCAAATCATATAGGACATACTTAGACAAGGTTTTCGTTCAGAAAGCCAATAACTGAGGACATACATGAACCAAAAATAGGATTGTTTATCCGCCCTTGCTCAGATATGTTTGCAACTAATCAAAGCAGGAGCTGGCCGCGTAGAAACACACAATCTACAGTTCACCTGGAGGATTTTGTATTCCCTTCAACAGTATCTCCAACTACAGTTTTGGGGATTATGGAGGGATCGAGTTATTTTACACTTTGGCACAACCTTAAAGAGTTAAAAATAAACTTCTCTCATCCGCTAAATCCAATGAGAAAATTCCTGTCCATCATATATGATGGCTTATTGTGCCACAATATATTCGACAAATTTAAAATAAAGCGAGTCTGTATTAACTCCAGTTAATACATGCAGTATATGTATGAGTAATTATAATCCTAATTATTTTCTTGCCAATAACCTCTATTCGTTACTTGTTCTGAGCAACATATAAATATTCCTTGTTTGTTTATTAGTTTAAACGTTTGTATTCTATAACTTCATCAACACTCCGGTAGCTCACCTCAGTGTAGTCAATACCAACGATTAGGAGCAGCAAACGGAACACAAGAAGCTGAAAATAAAAAGAACATTCGAAGGTATTCACTGATATTATGATGACAAATCAAAATTCTACACTTTTAATACTTAACAATTATTCCACGAACTTCGTTATTTATTTGAAAATGAAAATTTAGTTAACGTTTGAATTTAGACGTTTGAAATCCGTGTTACTACTTACTGTTGCATTGAAATTCTGCATAAGGTCTCTTACCAGGATATAAAAATCCCTGCACAGTCGGTAATCTCATCACTTCCGTCCCACAGCTCCAACTGACGGTGCAAAAACTGTTTTTCGTGTGTGTGTGTGTGTGTGTGTGTGTGTGTGTGTGTGTGTGTGTGTGTGCGTGTGTGTGAAAAAGGCAGAGGCCAGCAAAGAGAAGACGTAGAGAAGACACCGACACCGACAGGGAAGGGGGAACAGTAACAAGAGAGATAAGGACAGTGACCGAGACGGAGACCGAGACACAGAGATAGTGAAACAGAGACACAGACACAGACGCAGTAGACGCACAGACAGAGATACAGAAAGAAAGAGACGCAGAGACACATAGACGCAGACACGGAGAGACAACAATCTTGAATTCGCTCCGGCGATTATGGCCATTTACAGGAACAAGTGTCTGGGTGTTGAGGGCAAACAGGATACTTTTGAACAATTTTAGGGGCCGACCATTGGACTTGGTGGGGCGGGGGGAGTGGACGAATTTGTAATACAATAATTTGCACGAGCCGAAAAGACAAAAAAGTTTACACGACACAAAATTATAAAGAAAAAGTCAGAGAGAGGGAAAAACCAAACCAAATTTGTAGCACAAGATTGTACGAAAAATAATGTTACAAAATCATTATTCCACTCCCCCCCCCAGGATCATCCTGATTTTAAAAATAGTCCGTGATCATTCCGGTTATTGCTGTCAAGATTCCACATGATTATGCTCGTGTGTGAACAGCTTGGTACTGTCAACATTACACACAGCAATGCCAGTGAAAATAAAGTTGAAATACATTGTATTCCGGTATACAATTCCAGCAAACATGTATCTGGTATTTGGCAAAGACAATGGCGGTATGGTGTTCAACGTTTCATCAGCTGCGATTGTGACGTCGAGAAGATGCGTTGGCGAAACAGGATGTTCGTTTGTGTGATATAGAGTTCTCACAAGAGATTGAGAATTTTTATAGCGTTTGAATGGATTAGTTAAAATTCTTTGATTCGGGAAAATAACTCAATTTATTCAAGAAATTGTTCAGAACCAAATAAAAAGAAAACGGCATGAGTTAAAAAAATTGATAGCAAAAAGAATTATTGTCTCCTATGATTCGTTCCTGCAAGACATCGAATGAAACAATAGATCTACTCCACCAACTCTTGTTCTGCTACCTTGGATTCTCTTGGGAAACGAATTGTGATTTTAGGGCGTTTCCTCGTTGCTGAAAATTTACTGCAGCAGTTTTTTTTATTGTATTTGTTTTCTAAAAATATTCAAAAGTCTTTCAAATTAGCTCGTACAGATTTCTGAAGCTGTATAAATACTGGCCTAAATAGTAGATCAAAACCGACATGAAAAGAAATGACTTGTACGCCTTGCAATACCGTAAAGGAAACGAAAAAGCCAGAGAGAGGCCGGAAACAGAAAAATATACTGAATTTGTAGCACCATTTTGAAAGAAAAATTATTTTGCAATCAGATCATCTTCCAGACAAAAACAAAAAGTTTACTAAAATACAGTTTTGCTTGTGTTAGTAACAACTCCCTGTAAGGAATAACCTCTCCACTTGTAAGAAAACTATTTCATAGTTGATCATTTTGTTGTCTACGCTTGTCTAAATGTATTTATTATGTTTTTTAAAAATAAGCAAATAGATCACACCCCGTTTCAATTTTTGTTAGTAATTAAACTGCTAACACGCAGTAGTCACAATAAGTACAGAATAAAACTAGCTACAGCAGGCAGTATTAGAGAGAGAGAAAGAGGAAAAATGCTGATCGTATTTTAAATGTCGCAGGTGTCATTGTATCTATCTACATATCATAATTCGCAAAGGCCGTCGCTGTATCAAGATAAACACGTTATTGACATTCAAAATTAAAAGATCCCAAGTATTTCCTGCTTAATTTCTTGCTGCGTGGAAAAACGCGAACATACAAGTTCGATTTTCAACAGAATTCCAATACGGCTTTAAAAGCCATACAAATGGCAACAAAGTAGCGGTGAATCTGTTTTGAAAATTGTATGCATTCCTGGTCGGTAGCTGAGAGCTCGTTTGAGAAGGAACGGAATACAAACAGAACAGAAACAGAAGTAGATGCGTGCCCTATTGTTCTAGTTAAATATGTAGTTAAATCTGGGCATCTTTAGCTAACAAATCCAGTGTGTTCCCGTCTATTGCTTTCGCTAAAAGACATTGTTGAGGAAAAAATACACTTATAGTAATCAGTAACTTACCGTTTTCGCGGCGTGTGCGGTCATCATGGCGCTGAAACAAAACTGTAGAAGAGTCAGTTCAGTATGAATGTGGCCTGTCGACAGCACACGGGGTATATGTTCAGCTTTATTTGCCTATGACGCGCACGACACGAAATATTGCATTTCCTTCCTTCCACCGCACGACAAGTGTATAGGTGTCGATTACCTCGGGAGTCCTAGGGAGGGTGGGGATGGGGGTACTTATGAACTTGAACTCTGCCTTGGATCAAAGCTTTTTTATTAACAAACGACAACTGAAGACTTCGTACCACTTGTCAATTAAGAAAAAGTAGATAGATTCACGCGATACTTGACATATTTCAAGTTAAGGCCCGGCCACACGATGAACAGTGTATGCAATATTGCGCACAATGAAAAAATTGCATCGTGTGGTCACCGCTGCAATTGTTGCGCCCAATATTGCTGAAGTAGAATAAGATCCCACTTCTGCAACATTGCATCACCGTCTGGCCACTAATCGCAACAATGCATGCAATTTTCTGACAAAATGGTAATTATTTTATCCAATCACATTTCATTTGCATTTGTTTCCAGGTCTTTTATAGTCAGATTCTGACGTGTAACGTCCTTTAAGGTACCTGGACCGGTTAAACTTTTTGTTCTCAGTATATAGCAAACGAAACACTCTTTGATAAAGATAATGATGTCTATTATTCAAATCCAAAATTTCAGGTCAATAGCTTTAACCGTTCAAAAGATATAGACGTTTAAAATTTAGCATTTTTTTGGAATTTCAAGCATTCTGATTGCAAATTACAGGATACAAGGCTGATCGGACGGCTAAAAAGTTATTTATTTTTTTAGTCCTCCGATCAGCCTTGCATCCTGTAATTTGTGATATGATTGTATTGCTGGTCCTGATCTGCTTTGATCCGGCTTCATCATAGTGCTTCAGTTTGTTCTAGTTGTCCTTGCATCGCCAGAAGTCATTCCGATTGGTTGAATACAGTCACATGACCTAATTACTATTTGGAAAAAAGAAAACTGAACGTTTTACAACATCTTCTACAGTTAAACTGAGTTGCACTAGAAAATCCAATCTAACTCTAAATGAATTTGCGGAATCTCGTATTTCACCTGACAAAGTTATGGAAAGTCAAATCAAGTTTCAGGAATGATTGACAGCTGCCAATCATAGAAATATTCCAAACAATGAAATCACAAAATCTCCTCTTTCTTGGTCAATTTTAATAGTTATCCAATTTTGTTTATTTAAGTTCTAAACATTGTTTGGCATTAATTTAATTCCAGGCCCCCTTCAATGATAAAGTACTACAAATTAGCAGCTGTCAATCATAGTAAATGCCCAAATAAGGAAATCAGAAAAAATCCTTATTCTCGTTGTTTTAATTATTTTTCAAAACTGTTTTCAGTTTTAACTTCTAAAGGCCATTTTGCATTAAACTCGTTTTAGGCATGCTACAATAATAAGTTACTACAAATTGGCAGCTGTCAATCATAGAATATGCCCAAATAAGGAAATCTGGAAAAATCCCTATTCTCGTTCAGTTTCAAATCTGTTTTCAGATGTAGGTTCTAACGACCATTTTTCATTAAAACAGTTTTAGACCCGCTTGAATAACGAAGCAGTAGAAATTGCCTGTTCTCAATTACACTAAATTTCCAAATAAGGAAATCACTATTTAGGTAAAATCCTCTTTCTCATCCAATTTTACTTACTTTTCAAATCTGTTTTCAGAATAAAGTTCTAAAGACAATTTGGCATTAAGGCCAAGATACTCCTGAAAATATATCTCTTAAAATAATACATTTGTTTGACAATTTAACATTATCTTAAATTATTTTACTTCGAATCTGGGCCAAATATCATTAATTGGTCTTACTGTCACCATAGCAACCAAATGGGGTCATTTATATTTACTTTCTTGATGGTGTCCTTTAAGAAAAGTTATTGTCCTGCAGATTGAAGATAAACACAGGCAAACTGCATGAGGTGAATTTCCGTGTGTTGGACTGTGAAATGACAGAATTGTTTCAACTTAATTATTTGCAGAGAAAAAATTTTTGAATATCAATTTTGACCAAAAGTACCAATCTTCTTTTGCACGACAAAGAAAACCAATGCAACTCACTGTTTGATTTAGGTTTGCTACACACATAAAGTACCTGCATACTATTGAGCTAGCATATGTTCTACTATTTATAATT
>JANVCK010290821.1:0-14377 GCA_026546655.1 Epizoanthus illoricatus
TTGCACCGCGTCAGTCAGCGGTCTTACAGTGATTGCAGAAAAAGGCGGAACTGGCTGGCCCCAGTGTCAGCAGTGTCTACAGCTTGCTGTGGAAGAGCATTCCAGTTTACAACAGTGTGGGGAACAAAGCTAAATTTATAAATGTTAGTAAAATATGCATATAAATGCATATGTCTAGTTTTTGGGGAGAGTCTAATGAGGGAATCCAAAGGCAGAATAGTGTGGTTATCAAGTCCCTTCTTGAAAAGGCATAGTCCATCAATCTCACATCTTTTCTCAAGTGAGTGCCAGCCGAGTTGGTTTTTGAGGCTGGTGACACTGCCTGGCTCAAGTTCCTATAATCAAGCATGACGAAATGTGCGGGTCTTCTTTGCACTATCTCAGTTTCGTCCATTAGATTGTTGGTGTAGGGATCCCAGCTTTGACTTGCGTATTTGAGCAGCGGTCTCATGAGGCTGAGATAAGCCGCCTCCTTGACTTTCCTGTCACAGGCTGATAGGTTATGCCTAAGGAGGCCAAGGAGCTTGTTAGCACGGCAGGTTACATTGGCCAAATGGCGATTCCACCTCAGGTCTTCCGAGATTGTTACCCCAAGGTATTTTGTGTGAGAAACAGATTCAAGAAGAATGTCCTCCACATAGTATGGGTGGGTGATCTTGTGGGTAATGTGCATAATCTTGCATTTGCTCGGCTTGAACCTCATGCACCAGCTTTTAGCCCAGGCCGCCAAATGGTTTATGTCATCCTGGAGATTTCTGCAGTCTTGAATGTTTTTTAATAGGCCTGTAACAGACACAGTCATCTGCGAATAAGTGTATTTCTGTGTCGGTCTTATCCACTATGTCATTAATAAATATGTTAAATACAACAGGGCCTAGAACTGTTCCCTGAGGAACACCTGAAGTAACCAGGATCCAACGAGATTTCGAGCCATTTACAATGACACGTTGGTATCGCTGACAAAGGAAGTTGTCAATCCATCCCAGAGTCTTTGCATTAATCCCATAGCGGTTAAGTTTTGTCTTTAAACGTTCATGGGGTACGCTTTCATAAGCCTACGCAGTCTAGAATGAATGCATCCATTTGGTGGCCTTGATCAATGGCTTTAGACCAGTCATGGATAACCGTGCAGAGTTGTGTTGTGCAACTATGGCCCTTCTTGAAAGCACGTTGTTTGTTCGAGATTATCCCATGGGAATCAAGATGATTCATAAGGCTTGAACACATTATATGTTCTAGTACTTTGCACGCAACACTCGTTGGTGACACAGGACGGTAGTTGTTTGGGTGTGACCTGTCCCCTTTCTTAAAGATTGGGCAGATGTTGGCCACCCGCCAGTGTTCAGGGAGTTCACAAGTTCGTAGGGATTTCTCAGAAATGAACTTCAGGACTGGAGCGACTTCAGCTGCTGTTTCTTTAAGGATGTGGGGATGTATCTCATCTGGGCAAGCAGATATAGATGGTTTGAGTTCAGTAAGGAGCTTATATATTCCTTGAGTTATATATTCCGTGAGCAGATGTCGTGAATTCCAGGGGTGGTTTTCGGTAAAAGTGGGATGGAGTTAAGATCCTCATTCAAGAAGTTATTCTGGAACTGAGTGTTTAGCATATCAGCTTTTTCGAGGTCACTCTCAGCTGTAGAACCTAACGAGGTCTTAAGAGGGCATCGCCTGGTTGTCCTTTCTTTGTGAGCGTATAAACCTCCAGAAAGGTTTGGGGCTAGTTTGAATGTGACCAATAACCTTGTTCACATACTCGTTTCTCTCAGATCTGAGAGAGACGGTCACCTTTCTTCTAAGCTTTCGCCACAGGGCGCATACCCTCTGGTTACCCATTCTCTTATAATTCACGTGGATCCTATTTTGTGGCGAATGAGGTGGCGTAGGCAGGCAGATAACCAAGGAAGCTCATCCCTTCTGCTGACCGTCTTCAATGGAATGTTACGGTCCATTGAGTTTATAAGTGCAGTTTTGAACAAATTCCAGTCATCCTCGATCTGTGAATTGTTGGTAGTAGATTGAGGAAAGGTTCTTGGAATTCCTGCAGTTCATTTCTTAAGGACTTGTAGTCGTCCTTATTGAACAGGTATATCTTTTGTCGCGGCTTACGCAGCTTACTGGCACTAGCTGTGAACTAATCAATCTCTGGAATGATTGATTGAAGAAACAAAATTCAAAATGAAATAAAAATGCGAACAGGAACTTTGAAGGATTTTGAACAGCAAAAATATGCAGCAGAGGAAAATAATGGTGAAACTGAAAGCTCATTTTATGTGGCCATGTTGTTCGTTCAGTGAGCGTCACAGTCAGCATCAAATGTTTCCAATTGTTGGCATTGTTTGTCATGTTGCTCTTCGATTGAAAATATGCAGTTTATATCTGGTCATTATAATCGCTAATCATGATCGATGGTGAGAGGTTGTTGACAATGATCCTGGTGTCTTGTTGCGAAAGAAATCAAGCTGGTACGTACAATTGAAATCAAACAAATCTTACATAACAAACTACCCGCCGACGAGTGAGTTGACGTTAGTTTTCATTCCTGTATAAACATGTACAAAAAATAGATTAGAGATGATTGGGAAGTATTTTCACTCACTGCTGTTTTATAGTCCTGCTGCAAGTCGTCTCTAAGTTATTTAGGCTCCAAGCCTGCAGAGCAAGACACAAGTTCCATGACCATGGTTCAAGAGCTCAATTAATAGAGCAAACGAATGCTGTTAATCCATTCAACTCCAAGTATGTTTTGCTTGTCCTTTCCAGTTACTCTCATCAAGGACTCCACATTTCAAAGGGTAAATATACATATATGCGATGAAAGAAGCTGACTTAAGACTTCACCTCTTGAACTCCGACAGAACGTGGAAACCAGAGGCACATCTGATTTTTAATTGATATAAACAAATCGCTGATTGGCCACACTACTTTTGGTAAGAAAGCTGCAGATTGGTTAGACTTCAAGTCTTGATATAAGCAAGCAGATAATTGGATAATACTCAGCTCCTCATATAAAGGAGTTGCTGATTCACTACTTTATACCGGAAATCTTAATCACAAACCAAAATTTCTCATCTTTCTCAAATCGGGGAGCTGCCTATGCTACAGCAACAAATTACAAAGCTCGAAGGGTTGCCAAAAATTGTATTCACTCGCAGCCTCTGTAAAGTTTGCCAGTATTATTATAAAAAGTATCACTAGTTTGCTCCAAAACTAGTCAGAAACTTCAAAATCTTCGAGTTAGTTTTCAAAACCTAACGAACGTGAATGAAGCGGAAAGCGACACAAATTATATACTCTACAACAATCAAGCAGCCTTGGCTTGCAACCCCTGCAGAGTTTCCAGGTGTTTTTAGAAAAATTCATAACCTTGGCATTCTAAATTAAACTTGCAATGACGCAGGCTTAATTTTGTCAACAAACATGAACAAAGCGCAAAGCAACACAAATAAACTAAGATGGTCTGGTCTCGAAGCGAGCTGGAATATAAATGGCAACTGCTGCAGATTTCTAAAGTTTTGACAACTATTTATTGTCATTGTTTATTGCTTATTTCGATCGCATGGGCAACGAATGTACAGCAACTAGTGCGACCGTACAGACTGTACGAACAATGAACGTACGTACATCAAGCAAGTTCAACTATACGAACAATGAACATACCGCATAGTGTTGCATAGTATGGCCGTACAGTAAGTATTATAATATTCATGAGTGCCATACTCAACTGTACATTCAATCGTAATCTCGTCCGTACTATGCTAGAGAACAAAAGTAACGTACATACACGTACTCTGCTTGTGAAAGATTTTTAGAGTACTGTAGTTGTGTGATTCTGTACACTAGTGTTTGTATCAGCAGCGATCAACTTTGTGCAATTCTGTACATTGGTGTTTGTATTACAATGCCTTACAACCCATGTGTTCTTCCTACCTTCACTATTTTAACATTTTGAATTTCTAATGTTAATGTTACTGTTACTGTTCATTTATTATGTAGAGCAATGATGATGACAGCATGCGATGTTTCAGCTATTACCAAACCCTGGCCAGTTCAGAGAAGGGTACTGTATTACATTTTTCAGAAATTATTATACTTACATGTATTATCTGTTATTGAAATAGCACATGTACAGTAGTGCTGAAGAGAAACGTAAGGAGATCTCACAAACTTCTGCGAGATTTACATGCAAATTTGCAAAAGAGAAGGAGATTTTGGAACAATGAGCTTTCTTTGGAAATTTCGATAACTCGTGAACAAAAACTTGCAAAAACGTGTGTCATACGAAAACTTACAGTGACAGACGAAATCTCGTTCAGGAGGAAAGTAAAACTCCTAATGAGAAACAGTGCCTTGCATCTAAACAGTTAGTAGGTTAACGTTCTATACTTTAGTCAGTTTATAACTCATACGGTATGTGTCTGAGGAAAATTTTAAAGTTGAAGACTTGTCTGTTGTGTTAATAATTATGACCGTCCACACAAAAAGCTGTATAAATGCACTGCAAATGCAAACACATGAAAAACTAACCTATGTTCGGAACGAATGCAGACTTGTTTGACACAAATGCAGTTCATTCTAATCAGCTGCAATACTTTGTTCTATTCGATTGCAGCTCACTCTGACTTTGCTCAGCAGCAAACAACAATTCAACAACAAACACTTGAAAAGGCTGCAGTCTGACATCTGAAAGCAAACTTCCAAGTCCTCAACATTTGTAGAATTTCGTATAAAATTCGTGTTGAAAACAAATAGGGAGCAAGCATGGCCAAGTGGTTTAAAACACTGACTTATAACCCGGAGATCCCGAGTTCGAGTCCTCTGCCCTCCAGTCACACTGGTGTATATAGCCATCTGGCCAGCCTCCCTGCCAGATGGGGTTTTTAACCCAGTTAATTTCCATTTATTATAATTTATCAATATATAATGTGGTGCTGAAAAGCTCCTAAGGGGAGCCACTATTAGATAAGTATGTTTTTTTAAATACTGAAATTGGACTCCTGCCTGATATCAGTCTCTCTTGACTTGCATGTGCAAGCTTTAGATGCAATGCATCTTGATTGGCCGATGTTGATTTTAATATGGCCCCACATCATTCGCTCATTCTCTGACAATTTTTCCACGTTCTTTGATTCGTTATCAATGCAGCAAAAAATTTGACAAATTTAAGCAGGCCACATTCTCTCTGGACTCGCATTTGAGGGTTTTGTTGATCAGATCCAGGTTTTACTTCCAACTGTTCCGATCCTGCTTTTGTACCTGCCGCATTTGATTGATATTCCCAGCTGCATCCATTTCTGCAATTTGGTCATTTTCCCAACCTGCTACTGACTCAGACAAATTTAAGCACGATGTTTCTGACAAGAACTGGAGAAGCCCACAGGACTGGCACTTGTATGCAATAATTAAACTGCAACTCCACAATCTTTGTTTACATTTGATTTTCCCCAAACAGATAAAATACAGTAATTTGAAAATGCCTGTCTTTACAGTTCATTGTTCATGTTAATTGGGTTAACTTCTTTGTGTAAGACTGCCCCTCAGCGGTTCGGACGTGGCATAGTGGGGTTTGGGTACTAGGACGATCTTGTGTTTCTATAGCGAGCTGAACAGTTTTTATTTATAGTACATGAATTTCTTGATTTGCCAGAGCTTTTGAGATACTGTATTCGTGAAACCGATTGCACAAATAGTTGATGTTCTGGGGGTGAAAATGTAAAATCACAGGCAAATGGAGCGGTAATGGACTTCTGAGCGGAGTTCAGAGGCAACTGGCGTCTCATAATTACATCTGGCTGACGTGACATGTGTTTATTCGTGAATTCAATCTTGATTCTATGGCCCCAAGAACGTGTCTTGAAGAGATAAATTTCTATTTTCAGACTGAGTGTCAATGAGTGAGATCAATTGAGTTCGGCATTTGGCATTTGTACGGGGACTTTCGATACATGTCATGAAGTAGTGTGTTTTCAATACCAGTGGATGCAATGTGCATGAGAACCGCATTAAGGTGATCCTGTTTGTTTAAATTTTCAAGATTTTGGTTGATTGTGATTTGAAACTTAATGTAGCATATTTTGAAGACGACACACAGGTTTTAGATGGTTGAGCTTGGACTTGCTCTTTACTTTTGCGCTGCTACGAAATTGCAAGCAATAAACAAAGACTACAAATGTATGGATTGTGGATGGTGTGATCTTACATAATTGAGTTACATTGAGTGAACATATACTTTATATCAGCATGCTCTGTAGTGAATGCAGTTCGCCAGCATTCCACTTGCAGTAGTAACTGCTAGGTCTTAGGAGTATTTTTCAAATTGCAACAAAATGGTTATACATCAACACAAGCCCTTTCAGTCGATTTCGGAAATGTAATTACTTCTGCACTGGCTTCGACAGCGAACATATGCAAATTCAAAATTAACTCCAGAGAATACATTGTGTGTTAATTGGCAGCTACAACATTATTGTGCAATGCAGTAGTCTCATGGGATTCGCCACGCACCTCATGAACCATTATAAAAGTCAATGGCTTATTGTCTTGCGAGGTCCTCGCAAAAACCATAATACCTTTCCCATGACCAGTACTGTAGGATGGCTTTGTGAGAATTGAACTCGATAAAGAAACGTGTGTGAATTATTGTGTATTTGAGCCAGCCTAAACTATAATTATAGTGATGTTTTAAAAACTGAACTTGCAGCAAGGAAACCGGCTTTATCAGCAGTTATCAACTGCATTATTTAACACTTCACTCCGCAGACAACGAATTAGAAAATGATTTTATCAAAAGATAAACTGCTGCAGGTAGATAAGATGACCGCTTGGACGGGGTTGAGTTTATACAGTAAAATCTATGCATGATTTTTCATAAAAAAGCACGTTCCTCAAATTTGCAACATTTCAAGACAAAACATTTCCACCGAAATCTCGCAAGATTTTGTACGAAATCTTGCACGAGCATGAACTTTAAATATGCATGAAACACAAAATCTCTAGGAAACTCGCACGAAGGTTTGTGAGATGGCATTAGCAAAACAAGATCTTGCAAATTTCGTTTACGTTTCTTTAAAGCACTACTGTACATTGCATTCATTGTTGTCTTCGAAAATTCCATTTGAATCTAACATTGCTTTTAAACACTGGTGTTTACCATTACCTGCAGACAGCACATTTAGTAGCAGAAGAATTTTTCCAACAAGGTGACTTGGAGCAGAGAGAGCTTAAGGCCATACCGATGGCCATGATGGATAGACAGAAGAAAGACGAGCTGCCACAAATGCAACTTGGATTCATTGACTCCATTTGTGTCCCTATCTATAAGGTTCGTAGAGGAACTGCAGGTTTTTCTTTTGTATGTTTGTAAGTGAGTAACTACTTTATTTATGCATGATAACATTTTAAGCTCGGAGTTTGGGGGCCGTACCTAAAATATTTGACAAAATACAACTACTTACAAAAGATAACATGCAAAATATATTTACAGGAAAGTTGAAATGCTGATAGGTAAAAAGTTAGAAGGATAAAATTTTAAAATACAAATTTATAAAAGTATCCCGCTTTGCTGTGTCCCTGAATCTGGTTGCTCGAAAGTGAGTTAACTGTTAACCCAGGGTTACCTTCTCTAACCCAGGGTTAAAATTTAACATGGGGTTAGATTTGGTTTCTCAAAGACCGACTACCACTAACTCAGGGTTAATTTGTGGGTTAGATTTAACCCACATAAAGAGGTGGGTTAAATCACTAACCCGCAATTTTTAGGAAATAAGATGGTAGGCAAGTTATAGTTTTTGGTAATGTTGATTTTGTGGGTAGAAGAAACAAAGATCTGATCAAAAGGAGAATTGGTAGAAGAAAGCCCCATTTACACTGCACTGGGTAGTTTTGGTATGGCCCAGATAAAAATGGTACCCGTGCCAATTTTATCTTTGCTCGGACTACCTCTTTAGGTAGTCCGAGCCGAGCATGGATAAATTTGGTACAGATACCACTTTTATTGGAGCTGTACCAAAACTGTTCACGCGTACAATTAATCTCTAATCGTTTCTCGAACAGAGCCATTTTCTGTACGTATAGGGGTCGTACTTGGAACAGAGGTGCAGTAGCAGTCCCTACCCTCTCCCATTGTTGATCCAGTAATTTATCTTCTGGCTGCATTCAGTGCTGATCACAACACATAAAGTTCAATGCCTAAATCACAGATTACATATTTGGAAACTGTTGCAAAAGAAACTTACATTCGGAATAATAATTCTTTTTAAATATATTTTTTGTTGTGGAGGAGCAAAAACGAAATGTGCCTTGATGACTCGGTGATATTTAGCTCTTTGTGACACACGAAAACTGAAATATTGTCATTATTGAACATAAATGCTGACTCATTCCATTTTATTTTGTAGGAGTCCCTCGGCATTTTATTGCAGTATAGAAGGGGTAAAATCACAAAATTCCTGCAATTTTGATGATAGGATCTTGATATCAGTCCAAGTTATACCAATTTTAGTACGCATGACTGCAGTTTTTCCAAACGTACACCGGTTCCGTGCGCATGATGTCATTTATTTTACTTAAGAACCCCCTTAAGGTGGCTCCCACCTGTTTTCATTTTTCTCTGCCACTGAACATTAGGAAAGGCTTACACAGATGTCATGGCAGATTGCTACCAGTTATTGGAGGCTGGTGTTACAACGTTTTAGCTTATGAACCTTTCTACTCCCATTGCAATTTTCGTTTCCATGGCAACTTTACAGGGCCTCAAACACTCTGTTTTAGTATTCAACTGTTTTTTACACAAGAATGAGTTCGGTGACTCCCATTTTTGTGGACAGTGCTTTGCACTGTACCACATATGTCAGCACCAGCAAGCAGTTTGTATGTCCCGTGCGTACATGTACAGGTGGTTCTGTATATAAAGAACTCTATATATGTAGCAAACTTGCACATATGGAACAGGCTTCACACTTGACTCATTCTGATCTGAACGTAGATAGCATTTAGAAAACATTTAGAGACCGTCCATTGTATCAAATGGTGACTTTAGTAGTTGAGGTTATAAACGGAGTACATGTGTTTCGTGTGCAAAAGAAAGGACAAGAAATAATTAATATATCAGACATTTTATAAATTGATGTGCAGTTGTACTGTTGCTGGCTGTCTGGTTTATGTAAGCCAGTCTCTTCCGAACTATATATTTACAGTCAACGGAAGTGATGTGAGAACTGTACTCTAAAGATCTTTGATATTTGAGTTGGTGTTTCTTGGGTTGCCTGTGGTAAACATGCATCAGAAGCCAGTTTGAGTTGAGATTTCTTTGACCGACCGGTGGTTCAAGAATATGACATCAGAATGACTATGACTACGAAGCTTTCATGTTACTACGATCTACGAAGATGTAAACAGAGGTGTATCAATCACGTACGTGTCACAATGAGCGAATGAGCGACAGACTACGATAATAAAGATGTATCGATCACCTATACCTCACAATGAGCGACCGACTGCGATTTTGCAGAGTTTTTTGTGGCGTGGTTAGGAGTTGCTGTTGAATTTTTGGAAAGTGCTGCTGGATTTTGGTAAGTATTTTAGTATGAATTTTCGTAGATTGGCAAGAAAGATTTATCACATCTTTCAAAGTTTCTCTCAGGTTGGTCATGAGTAAAGCTTGGATGATGTTATTCGAGTTTTAGGTCACCATTTTAGAACTGAAAGTTTTCAAGCGCAGAGTTCCAAGCGGTCTCTCTCAACACATGGCACATGGCACACAGTTCTCACATCACTCCAGTTGACTATAACTTGCAGTACCATGTTCATTTCCGTTGGATGTTTTCGTACAGAGATTAATTAATAGTACACAGATATAATTTTACTTCTAGCGTCCACCCGGATGCATTGTTTAAAAAAAGAACTCACAGTGACACTGAGCACTGTCCACATTTAGGCTCCACGGAGCCAATTTTTTATTGTATTAAAATTGTTTAAACAATAAGGAGAACATTTGAGGACATTTTTTTAAAAATCTGTGAATAGATTTTGGCTCCACCTGAATTGCTCTGAAATGGTAAGGTGTCGCCAAAACATGTTCACATAATTTTTTTACATTTCTTCAAGTGTTCACCTTGTTACGAAAACAAATGTAGGCAATAAAAAAATTGGGGTCACCCAACTCATTTTTGTGTAAGATGCAATTGAATACTAAAAACGGTGTATTTGAGGCCCTGTAAAGTTGCCATGGAAACGAAACTTGTGATGGGAGTAGAAGAATTGATAATCTCAAAAGTTGTTGTAACACCAGCCTCCTAAAAGTGACAGCAATCTGCCATGACATATCAGTACACTTTTCGTAAAGTCCAGTAGCATAGAAAAATAAGAAACAGGTGAGAGCCACCTTAAGGGGTATTTAAAATGCGATGGTCTTGAGAGTTTGAGAAGTCACGAAACGTTGATGAAATGCGGTTTGGTGACAGGAAATTTAGTGATATACATTATCAGGATTTGTTTAGTGGATGGATACTATATTTAATGATGTTTACTTGTTATATGTAGGCATTTGCAGATTTTGATCGAAAGTTGCAGCCATTATTGGATGGATGTAATAACAATAGAAGACAATGGGCCAAACTTGCTGATGATCAGAAGGGGAAAGAACAAGTAAGAATTGTTTGGGTTGTTATGGTGTGTGTATCATGACGGCTTGTTTCCATGAATTACCTTATACCAACAACAAATATAGTATTCTTTGTGAAATCCTTACCCAAGAATAAAGTAAGAGTCAGTGTATATTTTTTGTATTGTTTCCTTGAAAGAGGCTTAACCAATAGCACTTGTTAGTGCCTTCTCATTAGAAATTTGAACTAGTTTTTGATCAGATAGGAAAATGTTGAGGCTAAGGTAAACATTACAACCCCATACACTGTAAGTTTCATTAAAGAACGGGATGAAATGTTTTTCTGAAATCATATATTAGTGTTGCTGACTAGCTAATTCTCGCATTTGTAGATATTTACTGTACACGTAGAAGCCTTGGTATTACTGTTGTTATTTAAAATTTGTTATTATTGAATACATGTATTATTGACACATCTGCTATTCAGTCACCTGTGATATGACCACTTATTGACATCCGGTTTTACAGCAAGCAATGGCAAATTGTGGCTGATTGTTACTGAAGTTGTTGTTTTTCAAATATTGCAATTAATATTTTTCCATCAGCCGATAATATAATAACACTGGGTTTTTATTGAAGAAACATTTCATTTTATAAATGCAAGGTAACTTTGGCAGCTGCGTTCCTTCTCACAGTGTTTTCTATCTACAAGCTAAACATGCATCAATAGATCCAAAGCATTTGCACAAGATTTCTCACACAGCTCTGTCCTAGAACAAGCATATTATAAGCTGGTATCTCGGCTCAACACGGAACAACATGAAACAGAATTCAATTGGTATTTATAGTATAGTAATTAAAAATACAGAAAGGTATTCCCACTGTTGGCCAGTTTCGTTGATATTCAAGTAAATGTATGTCTAGCATTTGATTGCCCTCTGAAAAATACAAAGTGAAATACAGCAACATGACTCAACTGCATATCGTCTCCAGTTCCTGCTAAACAGTTTTGATGACTTTGTGGATTCGACCAGCGGTATATATAATGAGAATACGTGGCCAAAATCACACTGCTGCTGTTAAAAAAAATTATGATGTGAGCAGCATTCTCGATACAAGAGGAAAATAAATTGTCACAAGCAAAGAATACTAGAAACCAAACTGTTGATATAGATTTGTGTCTCTCGAACTTGCAGACAATCTTTGTTGCTATTTGTATATGAAGCTGTTTTCCTATCAAAACAGCTATTTGGTGTGCATTGCTAATTATTGCATCTGAGGTTCCAATTTTCCTGAACACATCCAATGTCATGTTGCAATGTCATGTTGTAATGATGATAGTGGTAATAATATACGTAGTACATGTAATGATAACAATAACAATAATAATAATAATGATAATAATATTAAACACCTACATGTATGGGAAAAAAAACTCAGTCCTTCTAAGTTAATCAATTTTTTGCATTTTTGTATGTTGAGAGTAGTTTTTTTATCTTGCTGCTTCCAGCAGCAATTTAACTCACCCGCTTGTCCTATTTACAGCAAGTAATCCTCTTGGAAGAATAACTTATTTATGGAAATTAGTTTGCTAAATTACGTGAAAATGAGTTTAGTATTATAAGATCATAAGTTGATGCTTTTTAGCACCATTTGTGACTGGTTAAATGTACATTATTGGTTAGCCACCAATGAACTTGACGTATTGAGTAGATGTGTTGCAGATGTGACTGGGCGTTTATGTACAGAAAAGAAATGCCAGATAAAGAGCTCGAAATTAAGTCGCATTTTTGTGACTACTGTTGAAAATTTTGCTGCAAATTTTTAGTCGCTAAAAAGTTTTTAAATACAGCAAATCAAACAGTAGTCTAAAGATTTAAAATGCTGTGTGCCGGAACCCTTGTGTATTTCTAAAAAAGCGGGCTACCTATGGCTATTACCATCCAGTGCCCCGGCTTAGGTTAGGATCGATAACAAACTGCAATTTCTCCAGCTTCTTGTATGCAAAAGTAATTTGATCCTGGAATTTCGATTCCTTCTAGGTTTTTTTAAAGGTGCGATTGATATCGTTATCTTTCTGATTCTGGCAAGAACTGAGGAGGATTTTGCAGAGAAAAATACCTCGTAATTCTTGTGTGCAACAAAATTTTTCTCCACCATCTTGATTTCCTGATGGTCTAGTTCCAGACTCACTTGATCATCAAATATTCCAGGCACGTTTAAGGTCATTCCTCCGAAATAGAAGCCAACATAGATTTTTGTTTAAAGTTTGCCCATTTGTTGACCATGATAAGGGTACTGAAAAAATGCAATAAAAGAAGGGGTGCCCATGCTCGTTTTTGAGTAATGTTGTTGCAAATTATGCTAATTTATGTAGTTTTTGCCGAAAATTGAATACAGCTGAGCATTCTAGAACAATGACTATTAACTGCTAAATGTCAGTGTTTATAACTAAGTAATCACAATTTTTTGCTCTAATTAAATAAAAAATAACAAAAAGGCCCTTTTAAAACTATAGTTATTCAGCATTTGTGAATAATATCGCAGAATCAGCCCAAAATATTTGACTCTCAGAGCTGAAATTTGAGTTTTCGTTTCAAACATGTTTTAAAATTTCATATACTTCCAAACAAAAAATTCTTTAAATTTCCATATTAGTTGTCCAGTGTTGTTGTAATAAGAAATCTGTAAAGAAAAAAGGGGGTTTTCATACTCGTTTGTGAGATGGTGAACAAATAATGGAAAAATCAGCTTCAAAACCACCTTTTCCGCGAGTTGACTGAGGCGAGTTATAAAAATACTCCTTAAATCACGGAGATAAGTATATTTTCAAACAGCAACCTTAGATATGGGTTAGAATGAGTAACATATAGTACTAGATTATGATAATTGATAAAAGTTTAGATTTTTGTATCATGCGCATTATATCTGCGCACTACCAAACAGAGGAATGACCTTAAGGGTCATTCAATGAAAAACTCATCGATCACGTACGGTATGGAAAGGAAGTACTGAATAAAAGTGATTGAATTTAAATAACAAATTATAGAAGAAACTATCAAACTATCATACCTTTATCAATTACGGCGAAACCTAATAAGGAAAAGATGTAATTTAAGTGAAATTCGCAAGAATACGACTGCTGCAGAAGTTTTAGACACAAAGAGACATTTCAGTCACAAATGTGACCGTATTGGTTGCAATTTCGAGCCCTGAGATACAAGTAACTTCAAAATGTTCACATAGTTTATAAATGGAATTATAAATTTGTCTTTAAAATCTAGACAGTGATATAGAAAGATAGATCATTTTATTAGAATCATTACAGTGCAGTTATGGCAGTTGTAAAAAATGGTATGAAAGTAATAAAACAGGGGGACTATTTAGAAGTAAATGGGACTTAGTAAAATATACAGAAAAATACCGTAAATGCATTCTTAGACATATACAGTCGAACCTTACCATACGGACACCTCTATACTATGGACACCTTTCTGTTGCAGACACTTCACTGAGGCCTGGCAAAATGTTCACTCGTTTACTTAAAAATTAAACCTCTACAATGCAAACATCTCTTTAACACAATGCACATACAACAGACGCTGAGGTATGAACAGCGGCCATCTTGGATGGCATGAAAAGTGTGCGAGGGGCGATTTATGGATTTAATTGCTTAAACAAGCGATCAACCTGTCTCTATTTCAAAGAAAATATGAGTTTAACAACAAAGAATCTTAAAGAGATCTGGAACAACGAATTTCTTCCGAACATTCGAGC
>JANVCK010290931.1:0-11750 GCA_026546655.1 Epizoanthus illoricatus
TGGACAAGGTTGAATAGGGCTGGACAGGGCTGAACAGCTTTGACCAGTGCTGGACAGGGTTGAAGAGGGCTGGACAGGGTGGAACATGGTTGAACAGGTCTGGACAGGGCTGAACAGGGCTGGACAGGGGTGGACAGGGCTGAACAAGGCTGGACAGGGTTGAACAGGGCTGAGTAGGAATGGTCAGAGTTGAACATGATTGAACAGGGCTGGACAGGGCTGAACAGCTTTCACCAGGGCTGGACAGGGTTGAAGAGGGCTGGACAGGGTGGAACATGGTTGAACAGGTCTGGAAGGGGTTGAACAGGGCTGGACAGGGTTGAACATAGTTGAACAGAGCTGGACAGGGTTGAACAGGGTTGAACATGGCGGCGCAGGGATTGTCAGTGTTGAACATAGTTGAACAGGGCTGGACAGGGTAGAACAGGGTTGAACAGGTATGGACAGGGCTTGACTGGGGGCTGTTCAGGTTGGAGCACGGCTGGACAGGGTTGAACAGGGCTGGACAGGGTTGAACATAGTTGAACAGAGCTGGACAGGGTTGAATAGGGTTGAACAGGGCTGAGCAGGGATTGTCAGAGTTGAACATAGTTGAACAGGGCTGGACATTGTTGAACAGGACTGGACAGGGCTGAAGAGGCTTAAATAGGGTTGAACAGTGCCGGACAGGGCTGAACAGCTTTGACCAGAGCTGGACAGGATTGAAGAGGGCTGGACAGGGTTGAACAGGGTCGGAAAAGGGCTGGACAGGGTTGAACAGGGCTGGACAGGGTTGAGCAAGGCTGGACAGGGTTGAGCAGGGCTGGAGAGGGCTGAACAAGGTGGGCAGGGTAGAACAGGGTTGAATAGGGATTAGCAGGGTTGAACAGGGCTGGATAGGGTAGAACAGGGTTGAACAGGGATGGAGAGTGCTCGACAGAGTGGAGCATGGCTGGACAGGGTTGAACAGGGTTGACCAGGGCTGGACAGGGTTGAACAGGTCTGGACATATTGCTGAACAGGTCTGGGCCGGGCTGGACAGGGTTGAACAGGGTTGAAAATGGCTGGACAGGGTTGAACAGGGCTGGACAGGGCTGGACAGGGTTAAACAAGGCTGGAGAGGGTTGAACAGGGCTGAGTAGGGATGGTCAGAGTTGAACATGGTTGAACAGGGCTGGATAGTGTTGAACAGGGCTGGACAGGGCTGAACAGCTTTCACCAGGGCTGGACAAGGTTGTAGAGGGCTGGACAGGGTGGAACATGGTTGAACAGGTCTGGACAGGGTTGAACAGGGTTGAACAAGGCTGGACAGAGTTGAACGGGGCTGGACACTGGTTGAACAGGGCTGAGAAGGGCTGGACAGGGTTGAACAGGTCTGGACAGGGTTGAACAGGGATGACCAGCGCTGGACAGGGTTGATCGGGGCTGGACAGGGTAGACCAGGGTTGAGCAGGGATGGGTAGCGTTGAACAGGGCTGTATAGGGTAGAACAGTGTTAAACAGGGTTGGACAGGACTGGACAGGGTGGAGTTGGAGAGAGAGGGAGAGAGGAATCTGGAGAAGAGACGACGGCCAGCACATTGAATACCGAGAAGACCCTGGGGACGAGGTTGGGAGAAGCTTATCCTAGTCTTCTATCGTCCTTACTTCTCACGGTGTAGACGGTGGAGTAGTCCTGGGCGAGAGTAAGCATTCCCGCGCTAATCTCAAGAGGACTAAAGCGAGTTGTGTGACGGAATGCAAAATGGCGGTACTGATTTCACGTTGTAGATTGTGCTTTATTATGCCGAAAAGATAGCTGTTTGTTGCAACTGGAAGTCTCTTGAAAAGTGGGTATGAGCGTTGGTCTTAGCCAAGTGAACTTCGACGCTCAGGTACGTCAGACAAGTGCTGACTTCAGCGAGCTTGTCTCGCGTGTTGTTGGTAACGTATTGAATGCATCAGCACGACAGCATGGATATCAAATAATGCAATCTGATCATTTCATTTGCTTCGGCTTTTCTTGAGTTTACTGCTCTCATAAAAGTTTCGGTTTCTTCTTGCTCACTTGGTTGTGTTGAACTTGCAGAGCTAGAGTTGAAATCGACAATCGAAATATTCGTTCGGGTTTGTTTATAGATGAGATTAATTCGAGGATTGTTGTGTATTCAGTATTGTCTGGCTTCCAAGCTTTAAAAAATGTAGGACAGTGTGTAGTCAGCAAGAGGGAAACTCTGTTTTATAAGCCAGAACATTTGTAGAGCTAATTGTATTGTTGTCATTACTGTGGTTGTGTCAGTGCAAAGCTGTGATATCTCAACTAATGTTATTTATGTGGCTTGGGCACTTGTACTGAGTTGTAGATGTTCAGGCACCTGATGTCTGACATGGCAAAGGTAAAGAACTGTATTCACTCAAATAAGCACCTCCCTTGATTAAGCGCCACCCTCAAATATCACGGCACATGAGAGTAAAATTACCAATAAGTGCCGCCCTCGAATAAGCGCTGCAGCCGTCAACAACAACATGGTCCTTATTCCAAGCACTTGAGCTCTAAAGTGGTGCTTATTCAAACAATATTCAAACAATGTCAAAGCAAAAATGAAAAACAATATGATTCTTATCTAAGTGTGTGAAGGGGAGTACAGAGAGACAGCAGGGTTTTCAGTACATTTTCACATAGCTGGCACCTTCTGCAGAGTATCTGGAGAAATAACATGAAAGTCTCCCAGTTTCATGCTATTTTTAATAGAGATTCTTACTTAAGTTTGTCTTCACAAAGTATCCAGCAGAAATGACTAGAGTAGATGGCAAATTTCACTGGCTGCCAGCTCTTATTGAAAACCCTGGACAGGTATGATTGCCTTAGAGAGAAATTAATAATGTAGCAGACTGGTTCAATGCCATCGATCGAGGGTGACTGATAATTGTGAAGGTAAACATTATTTAGGGTAAGACTCTAGATAAGATATATTAGTTACAGATTAGATGTATCTAACAAACTTTATATACCCCAAGAGATCCTTCGGATTCTCTTCCCAGTTATAAAAAATGTCATATATGTACATGTGAGCTGTTTAATGGATTTTCATTGATTAATAGATGAACCCTGGTCAAAACAAGAGTCGAGGGTACAGTACAAACTCTTTTGGGGGGATGGGAGCATGCTCGCCCAGAAGAGTTTGAAAATCAGATTCTCAGAAATGGTATTTCCTTTACAAATTTTAGAGGAAATTTTTTGCCTCCTCTGCCTGAATGCTAGCTATGCCTCTGGGATGTAGAATTTTTGTGAAAAGTTCTTTGTGTTTCCAGGCACTGGAGGATGAAGAAGAAGCTGCATTTGAGAAAGAAGACCAAGAGAGAGAGAAGGAGGTACAGCGTAACAATGGTCACTGGCCAGTAGCATATCATATTTCTTATATGCCTGCACACGTTGAGGAAATGGCTGAGCAAAAAGTCTCACGAGAACTTTGCTCAACTGTTTCCTCACCGTGTGTGGGGGCCTTTAAACTCCCTGCAAAAGACCTAACCTTTAATGAGCCCCTTCTCTCCAATAAGCTGCCCCCCATCTAGATAGATAGATTGTTTATTAAAATACAACATCTAGCAGTCATAGACTGACTTATACGTATAAAAAGTATTACAGTAAGATATTATAATTATAATAAATTATAATAAATAAATATATAAATAATGATTGACAAAAGGTAAAAACCATGTACTAAGACTAGCAGTTACTATCGCAAGTGGATTACTGCAGGGCTTGCTGATATACACTCACTGAACTCAGTCAAGAAACTTGATCCCATTCGGAACTACCCTGGGTGCCAGATGTTGGACCTGCTCAAGTGGCGGAAAGAATGAAATTTATTCACTCTGCCACTTAAGTGGGTCTAACCTCTGGCACATAGCACAATTTCCTGTGGCCACTGTGGTCAAGCATAGTTGGAAATGAAGAAAGACCAGTGAACAATATCAGATCAGATGAATTTGCATGAACTCAGCTCAGTAGTAGTTTTCTCATTTCCTTGTGAGAGATGTATCAACACTGGAAGATAAAAATCCAAAGGGCCATGTAATTAATATCCTCTAGAACTTTTCTGTCAACATGTTTTATTTCTATAGCTGCGTGAGTTAATTAGTAACGAGCTTGATGATGGGCTACTGGACGACGACAATGCCTCATTCTCGTCACATGACTTTCGAAGTTCATCACGTAGTCGAGACACACCCAACTCGGAATTTCCTCCCGAGTCTCCACGGCAACAGTGGGATGGACAGTGGAGCCATTCAGATGATGTTGGAGCAACATATCCAGCGTTTGCATCCAAGACTCAGGTACTGCTACAATGCATGCTAGTGAAATAACATCCACTTCTCATGCCCACATACCAACATACAATAATTCGATATTTAACTAATTGTCAGATTGGAACTCATTGATCTTTGAACTAAGGCATACCTCCTATTTGCAAATTCTTAAATCTAATCTGAAGAGTTTTGCATGTGTCTAAATATTTAGAAATATTTCTATTTTAAGCAATGCTTTCACTTTATGACCTGAATTATTATCGTACAGTGTATACTTATTTTTATATAATTATAATAATTTGATTTTAATAAGTCATATTATTGCAGGACCTCCCTGAAAATCACTTTGGTGAGCAGATTAAGCTCCTTGAATGTAAAATTATTATTATCATTATTATTATTATTAATATTAATATTATTATTGTTATTATAGGTAGGGTTAGAACGACCCCCACTTGTGACACCAAAGGGATTTCAGCTACTAAAGAATAGTAACTCCAGCAGTGAGCATCAACCACAGTTATTTCATGGAAACAGTGCTCAGAGTTATGAATACTACAATAGAGATGACAAACAGTTTCATGGGGGTCGCGAAGGGTATCATCAACAAGAAAACCAAGGACAAGAACATGGTAGTCCTTCTGACTTTAATGATTACAACCAGTATCATGATAATTATGGGGGCAGCATTCAAAATACAGAATTTAGGAACTATGATCAGACGGGACATCCAAGTGCATTTCAGAATTATGAACCCAGGGGTCGATTTGATTTGCCGTATTATAGTCCACAAGCTGCTAAAGGGGTAGCTGGTGACAGGAACCAAAGAGGTGGAGTTTATGAACATGATGAACAGATTGCTAATGCTGAGAACGTGAGGGGCAGAGGTTATGACCATGCTGGAGAGCAAGGCAGTGATAATGAGACAAGGGACATTGAGAGCCATAATCGAGGGCAATATGATTATGATGCCCATGAGATACACCAGGATGAACAGTATACAAAAGGAGACTATGAACACACAGGACATGATGAAGCAAATGAATATTTGAGTCACCATGGTGACAACAGAGACGCTATGGATAGCACTGAGAGACACTCCCATCGTGGCCAGGTATGTATTAAATAAATGTGATCTCATTTTAGAATTTTTAAGGAAAAAAGTTGGGGAGGAGGAAATGAGATCTGGCAAAATTTGATTACTCAGATTACATTTTGGTTCCAAAATGAAATTTGAGGATGAGATCAGGTTCAGTTGTTTGTTAATAGGACCTTCAGCACATCTATACATGTATTGTATGTGGAAAACAGAATAAATTTTATGTTTGAGTAAATTATCTTTTGTATTTCACATGAAGGCTGTGCCAGGAACTGAAGACCACAGAGTGCAGTATCTGAAGAGCAGTTTCCCCCCTGGAGAAAGTGCTGTGGCAGATCACATCAGGGGGGACCAGAATCAAACAAATGCTGCCCAGCTTGAGATCTTGTATAGAGCTCGTGGCCGCAAAATTGAGGAATTGTCACAGAAACTTGAAGAAAAAGAAGATGAGTTTGGACGACAGATGAGAATGCTGAACCATCAACTGGCTTTGGTCAAAGGTACAGTGTTTATCATCATCATCATCACCACCACCACCATTATCATCATCATCATCATCATCATCATCACCACCATCACCATCATCATCATCATCACCACCACCACCACCATTATCACCATCACCAACTTTATGTTTATGTGACATTGTGATATAAATTATATTATTGTATGGGTTTCAAGAGCAAATGGCCACCATTTTTTATTTAATATGGCCTTTTCTGGACATTTCATTGGCTAAAAATCACACGTACCTAGGGGGGGGACATGACTTCCAGAAAATTTTGGAAATTTACATTCTTTGAAAACACATTCCCTCCATTTTGGGAGTATTTTTACAGATTTCTCTCTTACCAGAAAATATTATCTTACAAGTATACTCAATCTGCCCATTACCCAATGTTGCTTGGTGCACTGCTAACTACATTTGGAAAATCTACTCTTTCCAGCAGTGTTGCTACAGCTATTAGCAAAGCTGAGTTGTGAGAGTAATGTTGTTCAGCATGTGAATGAACAATGAGGTATAGGACTTGGAAGCTCTCAGTTCACAGACATTGAAATATATTGTCAGGGGGGTCATACATGTAGGCACCCAATGAACCTCCTCTGGATCTATAAGTGTAGGGGTCAGGTCTCCAATAAAACACCCTCCGTGTGGGATATAAGGATACTTTCTGTAACCACACAGTGGGATATAAAAATGTCTGTCTGGACCATTCTCACATACCGTTGTAACCAAATAGTGTTTTCTGTCAGGTGAACACAGTGGGATGTCAGTGAGTCTGGAACAGTCTCAGAAGATAATACTGGATAACAAGAATGAGATTATCGAACTGAAGAGCAAGTTGACACTGGCCACTCAGCAGGGAGAGAGAGCACTGGGAGAGAAGGAAGAGGTATGTTCATAAAAAAACTAATTTTGTATATTTATAGCTACTCATCCCCCCCAGGTTTACTTTCATAGGTGCATAAGGCCCATTTCTGATGCTTCCCAAATCCCCACTTATGTATTGACCCTAACTGATGAATTAATAATTATATATATTTCAAGAAATGTATGCAATTGCTGATTTAACCATCTTTTCAATGGGCAGATTCAGTGTACAATAGAAGAGCAGTGTCGGAAACAGTTTAGTTTTCCAGTTTCAATTTGGTGCAGTATACTAGCTAGTCTGTTACCAATTAAACCAGTGGGTCTGTAGCTAAGAGGGTGCGATGTACATGTAGAGCTGCAATTGGTCCCTCTGGTATTGACTGCAGAGTAAATGTTGCACAGCTGTTGTAGCTTGTATTTGTAGTAGAAAGGCTTTGCTTTACAATGTTGAATTGTAAGAACATGGTTGGCACAGCTGGTAAGATGTCTGACTCCCAGCCAGAAGGTCTTGGGTTCAATCCCCGGCTGTGCTGAGGGTTGATTTTGTGTGACTTTCTTTCGTCATGTTCAATGTCAGTAGACAGGGAACCCTTGCTCTAGTTTTTTTAACATTTTTTCGGGGGACTTAAAAGAAACCACACATGTGTCAATAGAAATAGGCTAATGCCAGTGTTGTGGGCACTACTCAGCGTCTTAGACAGTAATTGTTGTGAAACACATTCAGCGGTCTGGCTAACACCCTAGAGTACTGTAACCTTGTCTTTCATGTAAACAGGTAGCTGAAAAGCCGGCAGGGAGAACCTGTATATGTCTGTAATCACTACCTGTATCTGTGCTCTTACCTGTACAGGCTCTACACAGGCTTCAGGTAGCAGAAAGTGCTGTTGAGAGTCTGAACCAGCAGCTGGTGGAACTGAGCCGATCAGAATCTCTTGCCAGGGCTAAGGAGCAGAACGAGAGTCTTCTGGAGGCAGCCAGGCGACGGAACGAGGAGGAAGTGCTGAAACTGAAGCAGAGATTGGACGAGAAGGCACTAAATCTTGATTGGAAGGTTAGAGGGTTTTGGTGATTGTGGTCTGCACTATATTGAGAACTATGTGTGAGTGATTTCCAAATTTGGGACTGCTATTAGTTTAGACTTGTTATTATAAAATAAAATAGAGCAGATATAACACATACTCTGATTGGCCGGGGGACATCTCTGTTACTGTACTCAATATAGTTCATCATGCTACATCACAACATGACTGTTATAGCTTAATTTCAAGCCATGATCTTCATGCCACAGATTTCCACAAATAAAGATTCCAATACAGGGTACAAAATTAGCATTAGTATAGGTTATGCATAGCTTGGGCTGCCTGTGGTAAAGGCAGATTGTTGAGTTGAAGCACTTAATTTGTTGTTCCACAGACAGAAGAAGCCAACAGACTGAGGGATGAGCTGGTGGAGTCAAGAAGAGAAACTGACAATGCCAGGTTGAGCAGAGCTGAAACCATCAATCAGCTGACAAGAAGCCTCCAAGACAGCCAGAAACAATGTCAGCAGCTGTTACAGTCAGGTATAGTCAGGGTAATTACATTAGGCCAGTACAAGCTGAGACTGGTATGATTTATTAAGACAGCTAGAAACAATGTCAGCAGCTGCTACAGTCAGATATAGTCAGGGTGATTACATTAGCACATGATTGTATGACTTATTAAGACAGCTAGAAACAATGTCAGTAGCTGCTACATTCAGATATAGTCAGGGTGATTACAGTAGCACATGTTTGACTTATTAACTAAAGACAGCTAGAAACAATGTCAGCAGCTGTTACAGCCAGGTATAGTCAGGGTAATTACCCAAGACCACTGCAACTTCAGATCAGTCTTAATACAAATCCTTGTTGCTGTTTACATCATGAGAACAGTTTGCAGAATCACCTCAGACCAGTTTAACTCATTCTGAGAACTGAACCAACATGAATGAGTCAGACTGGTCATAAATCAGACTGGTTTGTTAGTTTTTACCATGTAATTGCAAACTGATTTTAGACTGATCAATCTGGGCAAAGCTTGTACACATTTTGTACAGTCATATAATTTGTAGATGTGGTCTTGGAAAAAATCATGGAAAAGTCATGGAATTTTAGAGAACTGGAAAATGTATGAACCCATGTTACCAGATGTACATGTATCAAGCAGATACAAATGATTTTGACCTATAAATTGTTTAAAGGGCCAGATTTATCACTAGACAAATCATCTACCTGGATAACTCATGTGCCTCAAGCAGATAATAATATTCGTCTCTGGTATAAATTTGGCCAGTGAGCATAGTGTGGGCCATTTGTGACCTGAACCACAATATGACATCTTCTATTAGAAGTAGAAATATTTCTTAAAGGTGAGTTCATTGATTTTCCTCAAAGCATTTTTGTCAACATATGCAGTTGTGAAAATATAGTTAGTGCATGATACACATAATTAAGAAATTTTTGCACTTGTAGGGACCATGTCAGAAATTGCCCAGTTGCGTGTTCAGCTGCAGGATTCCTTTAATGCACAGAACCAAGCTGAGAACCAGTGTAAAGTTTTAAAGGTAAACATGTCACTAGGAAGATACTCAGTGTGTCTTTAAGTTTGAGATTTGATAAATTCTTAGGAGCTTTCTGTTTGCTCTCTGTTAGCATAGCTTAACCCTCAAATGGACAAGCCATTTTCCATAACATATTTGGGCAGGGGGTATTTAGACCCTCCAATGATTTTTTTACCGTTGCTGGTAGAGCCTACATGTACAGTGTAGCCCGTTGGCATGAAGGTAGTTTGTACCTTACTAATTAATTTCCATGGCAACATTCATTGGTTAATTACTGTTGCCATTTTGGATTTTTCAGTTTTTTTTTTTCATTTCTTGAAGATTTTCAACAGAATAACTACAAACAAGTAGAAAACAACCAAATTTTGAAAATTGATAGATGATAAGAACAAAAATATTCTGAGTTTAAATCATATTTATATTAAAAATTTGCATTTTTAAAGTAAATCCTAATTTGCATAATTTATTATGTGTACATTATAAATGATGACATTGTATATAATTAGTGTCAACAAGTCTCGTAATCAGGCTACAGCTGTTGTTATTGATTGATTGATTCTACCCAGAGGGAGTTGGCAGATGTGAAGGAACAGCTTCTGTCGTATGAGAGGGCCATGAGGCTGGGCATGACTGGCTCGACTGAGCAGCCAGGCTTGGATACACCAACTGCCCCAGTGATACGGGACCTGAACAGAGAGAACTGGGCCACACCTCTTTCTAGGTATCGCATAATGATAATATAGACAGGGTTGCCACAGATCAGGGCAAATCAGGGGGAAATACCTTTTTCAAGGTCAGGGAAATTCTAAATATTATTGCTCATCAAAGTCAATTTTTATATCTTGGTTTCTAAATTGTGATTTAGAGAGTACATGTAAAAGAGAGAATAAAAAATTGGGAATGCTCCAGAAGTAGCTGTAGTTAGCCACTTAAAATTTATCCAAGCAGTCACATTATGCATGGCCCATGAGAATTATTTTACGGTCAGGCCCGAAAAGTCAGGAAAACCTGCAGCAGTGTTACTTAAGCTCTTTTCTGGAGAAAAGAAAGAAAAACATATTAAATTATCCTTGAATCTGTAAACAAAATTGGAACCCAGTATGGCAGCATTAATTTCTTGATAGCACAATAATTATGTCTAACTTTTTCATGGTCACACAGTCATAACAAACAGAGTGGGACAGAGGAAGCTGTTGATGGGTTAAAGAGAGAGCTGGAAAGTTGCCTGTCCAGTAACAAAGCCAAGAGAGAGCAGGTGAGACAACTAGAGATGGAACTACAACAGACAGCAGACAAACTGAGAGAACAGGAACTGAAGGCACAGAAAATGGAGCAGATTGCACAAGAACATGAGGTTGGTTCACTGAGAGAGTTGTCATGTACATTTAGAGCAGCTAAGTTAAATTGTGACTTATCTCAAAACAGAACTTGTCTTCAGCTATTAATTTTAAGCTACACTGTTATCAGGTGGCATTTACATATAATATACAGTTTCACCGAGCCAGATTTTAATCATTTGAAGGTTTTATTGTAATTATTATTAATATAAACAGTAACTCTTTTATTGTTTTCAGAATCAAGTTGTTGATCTTAAACAGAAACTTGAGCAAGAACAGAGCAGGGAACACAGCCCAGGTAGGCTCCCTGTGCAGAACAATAACATATTTATCATCATCGTCATCATTATCATTGTTGTCATCATCATCATCACAGTAATAATAATAGCAATAGCAAATATTTATGTAGTATTATAATCCTTCATTGCAAAAGCACTGCTATCAAATGAACAGAGTCCTGTTAAAATGAAATGAAATGAAACAATGAAAATGAAATGAAACAAAATGAAGTGAAGTGAAATGAAATGAAATGAAATGAAATGAAATGAAATGAAATGAAATGAAATGAAATGAAATGAAATGAAATACTAACTAAATGTGAGTCAAAGCCATATTGAATAAAAAACGTTAAAGCTCATGTTTATGGAGTTGGCTGCTAGACTAGTACAATTAATTGCCCACAAAACACCCAGAAAAGTGAAACTCTGGCAGCCAATTTTATCTCATCACTCTAATTTGATCCTCGAGAATTGGACAGCTGAGCTATTGTTTCTTGTAGCAGTGTGATTGTTTCTTAGAAAATAGCCCTAAAACAGGTTAGTATACACACATTGTCATGGAGGCAATAAAAACCAGTCAAAAGACATGGAGGCAATAAAAACATCACATTACATCATCCTGTACATGCAAGCTGTGCTGTCCCTAGCATTTTTAGAAAACCAGGAGACAATTACATGTATTAGACAGTATAATTCCAACTCTGCTGGTTTCATGTTATGCAGCCATATACAAGTCAGGGGGGCATGTAACTCTCTCCTTGCCCATGCCAGGGATCATCTAGTGTTTCTGGTTCAAGCCAGGGGGGCCATCTGGG
>JANVCK010291041.1:0-14369 GCA_026546655.1 Epizoanthus illoricatus
TTAGGTTTTCTGTTTTATGTTTAAAATCTTCACAACGGTGACAAAAAACTGATACTACTTAAGTTGTATCTTTTTACAGTTCAAAACAAAATTCGTGTTTACCTGTGCACCTTGAGGAACTGTATCCGATGGCCTTGCACCATTATATATGTTGAACCTGCAATGACATAACACAATAATAAATAAATGCATATTGGACATGTACAGCCATGTATGTGTTGCATTTTACATGACAGAGCTCTTTCAAAGTATACAGTCAAGAGGTCATGTGTGGCTATTTTGGCTACAAGAAAAACTCACATATATAAGCTTATAAAATAATGTAGTAAACAATAATAGTAATAATTATTTCCTTTTTCTATAGAAAAAGAAAACTTCCTTATGCATCCTCAGCCTGAGGTATGTTCTTAGTATGTTCTTAAATTTTGGGCATTGTTCTGCCTCATCATTCTTATAAAAAAAACATTATTATAGAAAGGGAGTGTACTAATGCATGCTAACATTCACAACCATTTACAACATCATCTCAGACATGTATGCTAGAAAACAAACTAAAGAAAATTGGGATTTGTTGCACTGTTTTCTAGCACATCATTGATCCTAAGGATTAACATGCAAACATTTACAAATTTGCTGCAATGAAAAAGCTATGCACATATGTATTTGCCAACTAAGCAGACAGTATTATTAAAAAGTAACAAAAACATGTAAACTCACCTAGACATTGGGTTGAATGCTAAAGCTAACAAATCTAGAAGAGGAAACCAGTCTTGTGACAACTTTGCTATACAAAGTTCAACCAATTTTTCTGTGTTTTTCAAAATACATTTCTGAAACAGATAAAGTATATTTATTAGTATTGTACAATATTTACTTTTCATAACTCTTTCCAGTTGTAAACCTACTACCACGTGCAAATGAAATGTAACTGTACAACTTGTGTTTGTCTCAATAATGTTCCAAAGAATAAAAGTTGCTCACCTACAGGGTTCCAGCAAGGAATACCAAACTACCCTTTCCCTCAGCCTCTCTCTGTCCCTCACTATAGCATCTCTCCCTCTCCCCTACCCTTTCCCCTTAACCTAAGTACCCCTCTCCCTGAACCTTAACCTAAGTACCCCCTAAACCTTGGCCTAAGTACCCTACCCTTTCCCCTTAACCTAAGTACCTCTCCTGGACCTTGACCTAAGTACCCCTCCCCCTAGGCCTTAACCTACAAAGTACCCCACCCCTGGGCCTGGTGTAAGTACCCCCTGGTCCTTGGCCTAAGTACCCCTCGGGACTGGCCTAAGTTCCCCTTGGGACTTGCCTAAGTACCCCCTGGTCCTTTGCCTAAGTGTACCCCTTGGGACTGGCCTAAGTACCTTTTCCTGTTGAATTTGCATTATTAACTGCAAGTGAAGGAGGAAGTTGCAGTTTTCGCCTTGCAGTTGGTTCTTCAGAATATCCTTTGGAACCTGCTGTTGAGTTTGATCCCAAGCCAGAAACAGGGTCAGAACTAAAGTCAATCAGAGAACAGTTTTCCAGTTTCCCAGAAACAGAGTTAATGCCTTCTGGTATAGCAACAGATGAATCATGTCTAGGAGTTGAAGTTTGAATTGGTTCAGGGCTAATATCAACAAGTAATGAGCATTTTGTCCTCTCGGAAACATTTTCAGCTACAACCTCCTTTACAGGTGAATAGCAGTCACTGCTTTCATCATCACTCGATGAAGAGGTGCACTCATTCTCAGTTATTCTTGTGATAGTAAAGCGTGAATTAAAATGTGCAGAGGGTGGGTAGTCAGCGACGAGTGTTTTGAGTTCTGATTCCTCATCTGGTGGGGTTTCCAGTTGAATGAGTTGAGGTACGGGAGGTACGCCACCCTGTGGTTGTTCCTGGAACACATCGTCAACATCAGGAAGTTCTACGACGTCTTGCAGAATACTCTCCACTTCACTGGCGCTCTCCTCCTCCCTCTGGCTGTCTTCTTCTCTCTGTCTTTCTCTTTCTTCCCTCTCCCTTGATTGATTCTTGTTCCTTTGGCAGTAACCATAAATGTCTGCCAGTAAAATCCGTTGAGTTGTTTCCATGCCCTGTTAAACAATGGTTGAAAATGATATACCAGTGTAGTTAGTATCAAAGCAGTAAAAGGAATTTTAGTTACTACATTGTAGAGGTCGACTTTCACACTTCTTAGACTGTCATAATAAAGATAAAATAATAGCCATTTATATGGTAAGGATTTCAGCTCATTTTCACCCTCGAAACAAAGTGTACAATATGGCAAATGAATCTTACAAGTAACTGAAATATTGTAATAAGTGAGGTTAGGTAAAGTGAGTTGTAGTGATGAGGTGAGGTGGGGTGAGAGAAGAGGGGAGAGGCAAATGAATCCAACATTTCATACTCATGTTAGCACTGTTCAACACTGCTGAGAATGTTGAATGTATATTAAGCAGTCAAACAAAATTCCACAGCATTCCATGTGTTGATTCAGATTTATTTACTCAGATGAAAATAAGGGCAACACTCATGCTGTCATCTTATTTACTATTTTATTACTTACTACTATATTTTTATTAATAATAAATATTATACTATACTGACATTTTTATTGTGAAATAGTCACTTCATTAAAATCACCCAATTGAGCAGATCGGTGTACTGACCGGTTCCCTCTTCATCTCCTTGTCCAAGTCGATGCGTACCAGGCTCTGGTTGACCTTCAGTGATAAGGCCAGTGCCATGAGACCACCCACATATGGGTCATTCTCACGTAGGTCCAGTCTAAGCAGACTCTTGGTGTCGGCAAGGTACTCGGCCAGCGCTATGATGCCTGCAACAGGGAACAACATTTACTATATGATTAATGTTATGGGAAAAAGTCTTGTTATGGTTTCAAAAACACTAATAATTAAATAGATTTTAATGACTATTTTAAATGAGTGTAAAATAATTAATGTTTTTACTAACAGTCACCCTCAAGTCACTATAAATAGACTTGTGTGTGTATGGGGGGAGGGAGGCAGGGGTTTAATAGTAATAACTTAATAATAATAGCTTTATTGATAGCCCATTGAGTGCTACAGAATTGTGTGCCAAAGCAAGAGGCTTATTTTGCTTACAGAGACCACAGCTAGGACAAATTACAGTGGCAGTTTACTAATATATAAGAAAAGGAAAATTATAAAAACAAAAACAGAAAAACAAAGCATAACAAGATAACCCAACCAAACACATCATGCTTAAGTAACAGTAGTATATTTCATTATTAGGTACATGGGTAAGGATTATTCAGAGGATTCATAAATAGGAATAATGGACGATGGAATAGGACTACAATTCACAGGTGTTCACAAGGGATATTAAAATAGTATATTTTAATTAAGGATTTGTTTATAATAATTATAAATTCAGAGTGATTGGTGAAGTGTGATGGGAAGTGCATTCCAGCACTATGAAATAAGAGATGCAAGTCATGTTTTTTCTAGTGCAATAGTTATGGATGTAGAAACTGAATTAGAATAAGGCAGACACAGGCAATGGTAAAAGATGACTGGAGTGTTGGAAGCTAATTTGTAATTGTAAATACGATGGATATTTAACATATGTAGTTCCAGCAAAAGAGGTGTAGAATGGGAGAGAGGTGGGGAGTGCGTGATGATTGATGTAAATGTGTCTTGTATGTAGAGCCCCAAATGTAAGGGTACAGTACTGAAGATTGGGCAGTATAAGAGAATTGTAGAGAGTGAGAAGTGATGATTTGTTAAGAAATTTACGACATTTATGATAATGCCAAAATACTGTTCCAATTAATGATTGAAGAAGCCAAAGTGGCTTATCAGTGCCAGCACTTAAAGGAAATACACCAGGTTAAGTAGTGACCCCACGCAGTGTCCTGAAGACTGTTTAAAAATATTGCCCAATCAGTGAGCTTCAAGTTAATTGTAACATCTGGGATTGGTTGAATTCGCATGGGGTGATGAAACCAGACACTGGAACAGCAGTTATAAATAGACTTTGAGCCATCTCGACATTACAAGCTGAAACATTTCCTTTAACTCGGGTTTCTGTATCATGAAGTGACTGAGAGCATCACTACCCCCCCCTGGATGACAAGCTTTATGACGAATCTGTGGCAAGGTTTCAAAACAATCTGCATTCCAAGGCCACCACAGTGTATTGTCTATTGATTACACTTCCCGTCCTCTGACATGAATGGCTGGCAGTAAGAATATGTAACCAACATGAAGCGACTATAGCTGTTTTCTTCCCTTAAACTACGAGAGAGACTTGGGATATGTTAGTCTTTTATTCAGAACCATTCGAGGAAATGAATACTCAATAGATCGAACATACATCCATATAAAACTTATGTGACCAACGTGTGTGCAAACCTATTCACTGCCGCCGTGATGTTTACTTGGTGATGGCCTGATGCAAATGACACCCCTGGGGCCTTTTTTGCCCACATCTCCCACAGTGCTTTGCTGTCGTAGCGCGAACACTGCCTGGGTAAGGAGCAAGGTATCAAGTGTGTATTACCTTGACAACCATAAATATCTGCTCAGCTACTATGCGCCTGATGGTACTTGCAAAAATATTTTGACAGCAGAGATAAGAGGTTTAAGTTAAGTACAGCAGAGCTCTGAGATATGAGGTGGACTTGCAGCCCATATGTCAATAGAACCTGCAACAGCTTACCTTCACTGGTCAGTCTGGCATTCAGTAAACCTAGTCTCTGTAATGAAAAGTTCCTCAGTAATCCAGACTTCAACAGATGGATCCCTTCATTACCAATCTTGTTATGGCCCAAGTTTAATGTCTGCATTGACTGTGCAGAGATCTGCAGCGTTAGAGCAATTTTAGTGAGTTCATAAAAAGTTGCTAAATTAAGTATCACTAAATACAAGTTTTCATTAGTTTTTTAATAAAATAAATATATTTTTCATACTCTTTCTTTCTTCAAAACTGAAAAAATCGCTAAATTTAAGTCTTTAAATCCCAAAATAAATAATTCGCTAAATTTAGTAGTCACTAACAATAGTAACCTTAAGGTAATCTGAGAGTTAAGGTGGCAAGTACTCCATGTAAGAATGGATACTAAAATATATTAAATACTTAGTATCTAATGGTGACTCAGCTTAAGGGCTTTTCAGCACCATGTTCTAAACTGACAAATATAACAAATCAAAATTAACTGGGTTAAAAAACCCATCTGGCAGGAAGGCTGGCAAGACAGCTATTTGCACCAGCGTGACCGGTAGGCAGAAGACTTGAACTCAGAACCTCTGGGTTACGAGTCAGCACTTTAAACTGCTTGGGCATGCTGCCTCCTTATGAATGAATGAATCTACCCAAACTGAAACATGCCCCCAACCCCACATCTATAATCCTATTTCAAACCCTCTGGAGTGAGGTAATGGCTGCATATACTTGTGCATGATTGGATTATACAGTATGTTGTTAAGATGGCAAATATAAGGGGAAAATAGAAGCTAACTAATAAAGTTAACTCAAGAAACAACACTGCAAAACTCAGAATTTTGGGTTTCTCTTATATGGGCAGACATTTATGTCTCTAGAACTTACATACTGATGTCTTTTTTATTATGACATTTTGACAAAGTAACTGAGTTTTATTTGCATGAATTCCTACTCCTATACTAAACTTGCATACATCGATACAATAGTTATGTGGGTGACAGTCCTTAAAAACTGGCTTAGTATCTCATTTCCTGTGTCCGAGTAAGTGGCAAGGATGGTTACCATAATGGTAATGGTAATGGTACTGGTACTGGTAATGCATTTATATTGTTCACTTTCCATATATCTGTTCAACTTATGTATGTTACAATTCAAGGATTCAGTATCTTATATCAGTAGTGATGATGTGACAGACCACAACACCAACATTAGACTACTCTTATCAACAAGTGCTCTTATCATGCAGTGTGGCAAAAGAAGGTTGCTCAAGTACAACCCTAGGCAAGGCCGGGGATTGAACCTAGGACCTTCTCGTTGGCAATCAGATATCTAACTGGTTGAGCCAACGACACTCAAGTTAGGGCAAGTTATTGCAGGGAGCGTCACTTGTTCTATAGGGTGTTTAACCAAGGTAATAAGGCAATAACACTATTGAATCTATAGATACATCACTGTTATTCTAGGGAACAACTTATAATTCCTAACATACCACTGCATTACTCAGATAATGCATTCCTTGATGTGACAATTGGTTGTTCCACAATACCAGGGTAACCAGGCCTCCATTGTGCTGTTCTGCCAGGCCTTCACAAATGTGACCAAGACCCATGTCCTAACCACGGCAGAGAAACAACAACATAAATACAAAACCTTATGGGGCAATAACCTGGAGTGAAACAAACAAGCTACCAATAACTATGAAAGAAAATTCTTTGACCCCTTTGTGGTCAAGTAATAATTCTTGAAATGTTAAGGCAAAAGAAACCTTTAGGGGGTAACTGGGTTATTACTGACTTCTGAATGAGAAATTCCAGGAGTATTTAAGGACCATAATAATGTTTTCCAAGGAGTATTTTAGCAAGCTTAATTAGGTTTATGCATAAACCATTAATGAACTCTGCAGTGTTATAACTTTAAAAAAAAACTCCACAGATGCACAGAACAAATAAGATACATAAAGGAGTTGATAAATGAGCAGTCAGAGGGAACCAAAAAGGGAATATCATCAAGACTATAATCTTCGTAATTTAATTTGGATCTAGATTTAGTTGATAGGCATTTTCCTCAGAGGAAATATTCAAGTAGTATTCAAGGAGTCTTGGCAAAAATTGTAAATTTCATGGGCTTTTCAAGCGCCTTTGAAAACTGGAACTAAATTCCAGGAATAATGAAATAGTTCAGGGAGCAGCACCAACCCTTGTGTAAGGTTTCTGAGTTATATATAATTATATAGACATGGTCCACAAGTTTTGATGCTGCTAATTGTGCCCATGTTGATCTGTCTGCTCATCTGTGACACAATCTGTCAGTTATAGTCACACTCACAGTTAGCCACCAGCACTTACACTGACTGACTGTCAATTTCCATCTTTATCTTACTACCCCTCTTGATTGATTCACTCTGTCAATCTCACATGCTTATCTATCTGTCTGTTTCAGTGTCTCTATTACCCATGTATCTTTAGTACCAGTCTGAACAGGTTCTCTATCTGTCTGTGACTGTCTGCCCATCAATCCATCTGTCTGGTTTTCTGGCTATTTGTCTAGTTTTGTGGTTATCAGATAGTTGTCTTCTTTCGGTCTGTCTTTTCTTAATTTATAATGTACATGTAAGTATAAGATACAAATAAATTATTATTGTTGTTGTTGTTGTTGTCAATCTGTGTACACGTACCTGCAGCATGTTGTTTCTCAAATCGAGGAGTTTTAGTGTTGAATTTCCCTTCAGCATGGCTCCCAAGCACTGGCCATCTGATGAAACAAGCTTATTATCACCAAGGAACAGGTCTTGTAGTGTGTGGTTAAACTTGATTCCACTGGCTGTAAGTCAGCATAAACAATGAATATCATCACTTGGTAGAAAATGAACAACAGACTTTTGTTTTCTGGGAGACAAACTCACCAACATTTTTACACAATTGTACTTCAGTTTGGGGGTCATATGCTCCCCACAATTTTCAATGTGGTTGGCAATAACGACTAGTACTTTCAATTGGTAATATCAGGGTTGCCCCCCTTAACTGAACATGAAATCCAACGATTTTCCAAGACCTTTCCAAGCAAATTCAAGGACCTTGTGTGATAAATAAAACTTAAATTTTTTGCATATCAAGTAGACATGCACCGCATGCCAGCCATGCACACATAGCAAAACTGAAGACTCAACCTGATTGCAGATTGACCAAAACACTAATACAGCTAATGGCAAATCTTGTTACTTAGACATAAAATTGCTTTTGGGGAGATTTGAGCCCATGTTTTTCCTCAAACTAGCTAGAGTGATCATCTTTCACATTTAAAATCAAAAGTTTTAACACAGCTAATTTTCTGGTGGTACAGCCAGCAGCCAAATCAAGGATTTTCAAGGACTTTGAATGATTTTCAAGGACTTGCTGGCCAGGAATTTTTTTATTCAAATTCAAGGACTTTCCAGGATATTTTCAAGCATCACATGTGATAACCCTCCAATATACAAATAGCTCATAAACACACAGATAATTAGTTTTCAATGGTAACAATAACACATTGATTGATCACTGTTGCTATGCCAACAGCCATTGTAAATTATCATATCTGCCACTTTGACTGTGATCTTGGATTTTTCAGTTTTTTTAGTTTTTGCTGATTTTTAGTAAAACACTGTTTTGTAGATAAACAACAAAATAGATGTTCAAAAAACTGACCACAAATCCTAACCTGCATAAATTATACATGATGGCATATTAAACCTAATTAGCATGAAATGATGTTTCATTAATTCATGTGAATTGCTTCAAAGGCAAGAATTTTATATTGGAAAACATATGGGGGGTCAATCAGGGTTAACAATAAAATTGTCTTTATCCCCACTGTGATCAACAAAGTTTTAACCCATGGCATGGTTTATAATAAGAGCTGGAAGCCAGCAAAATTCACCATCTACTCCAGTCATTTATGCCAGTTACAGAGCTCTCTACCCAGACAAATTAAGAATCTCTACTGAAACTAATATGACATGGGGAGGTTTTGAAGTCATTTCTCTGGCTACATTGCAGAATGTGTTCGCTACGTAAAACCTTACTGAAAACCCTGTGTGGTAGTTTGTAAGCTTTATTTATAATGCTGTCAAAAATGTGATATTGAATAAGTATGTCCAGATGATGACCAAGTCCAAAATTCTATTTACAAAGCAAAATTTCAGAAATGCTGAGACACCCACTTACCAAGCAAAAACAATGCTCTTCCTGACAGATTTGTCGACTCCATGTGAAGGACTGTCAGTTGACAATCCAGCCTAAGTACTCGTCCAAGCAGAGGGATTGACTGTTCTGTCCATATTGTATGTCTCATATCAACATACTGTAGGCAACTTGTCTGGAACAAAACATTTAGGATTATGTTATGACCTTTGATTTCACATCTTCAACTGCACATGTAATATCTTGCAACTATTATAAAAACGAATCCTCTTTTGTTGCTTTATAGTTATACACTAATCCTTTAAAACTAAGGATATTAAAAACACTTAAGTGTCCAAACTGTAACTCAAATTTAACTTAAATCTTGGGAAAATTTCATGAGAGTGATAAGACAGATGCTAAGATAAGCACTCACAAAGGCTGACACTGAGATTGATCATTCTTGTACGAGTCCTGAGCCCACATTCTTTTAGGCCTGCAGCTGGAATGAAGGGCTGTGATCAGAAATTTTTTTTATTTTCAGAGATCCAAGTATGAACACAGAATACTTGTATTTGAGCAGCGATCTTCATAATAATCCCTTTATATGACACAGATCACTGTTGATGTCATATTTTCAAAATTACCATAAAATACCAACATAGACTTTGCTAGGCATGAGAGTATAATTATTTGTTTTGGTTTTGGAATAGTTCATAGTATGCATGCATGAGAAATCAGTGACCAGAGCACTTTGTTCCAGCCACAGGCTTAAGAGAACATGGGATGTGAGAATGATCAACTAAAAACTGATATGCTATGCTTTTCACCTGACCATGAGGATGGATGATTTCTGATGTTTAATATGCACTTGCCCTTTGACAGGGAAAACAAGACAGACACACAGACATGTTGATAGACTGATTAACTAGACAGATTCAAGGAATTAAGACAATTACAATCTTATGCTACTACAGAAACCGGGGTCACTTGCGAAAGAGCAGCCAATCATAATACGACTTTTAAACAACATAATTGGAGTTTGCGGTTTTGAGTCCAGACAAACCCGTCAGAATTGCTCATTCTCACTGGATAGTTTTACGATTAATTTTGTTTCTTCTAGTCAGCCAAATCAAAGTGACCCCGGTTTCTGTAGTTGCACTGTAAAATATACAGATTGAAATGCAACTTGGCTTTACTATGCCAAAATCACTTACTACTAATAAGTTGAGTTATCTTGAAATCTACAACCAAAATAGCATTAGGTGTGGTGCATATCTCCATTCACAACAGTGGTAGCTACCATGAGGCAAGATGAGGCAATTGTCTAGATTTTTCCCAACAGTGATATTTTTTGCTGTATCATGATCAGGAAAAACATCTTACAATTTTTCTGACTATAAAACAAATCTTACAATTTTAGTTGAGACTACACACTTTCATCTTGTTGACCATGTTTCCTACCTTCTTGATGGTTCTGGCCACAGCCTGCCATCCTCGGATCTTGATCTTGTTATTGTAGGCAAGGTTTAGCTTAAACGTTGTATGGTAAAACTCAACCATTTCCAACAATGCAACAGTAGCCTTGAACACAAAGGAATGGCATATACCAGTTATATTACAAAACCAGAAATACTAGAAAGTAGAAAATTAATATATGCCAAATACTTTCACAATACACCATATTCATAAAATAAAATAATAATTAATATGTCGTATAATTAGGTGGTTCACCTGCCAATATGGCTGGCTATTTTCCTTCATTGAGATGTATTTTGTCACACTTACTTGAATGTAAAGTATTCATTTTATTATGTGAAAATCCATAAGATACCAGGTATTAAAAGTGTTGAGAAAAGTCATATCTTTGTACATATAAAATATTGTTGGTTATTTTATGCTTTTGTGAACAAAGTCAGCTGATTTCCTTGTTCACTGGCCCAGAAGTTCGTTTTTTCTTATGGATTCTCATATGATAAAAAGAAAATTACATGGCTGTTTGAAGATACGGTTTTTATCTTCTCTTGTCAAATTTTGCAACACACTCGTGCACTGCACTCACTCATCTGTTACTACATTTGACACTTGAAGATAAAAGCCATATCTTTGCACAGCCATGTAAGAACCTCTATATCTTTTATGGTTCTCAGAGACAAGTAGTTGAGTACAAAAGTGGAAAACAAAAAGCAAAACCAAGATATTGTTACTAAACTTCTAGATATAACATGGATTCTGATTGGTTATCTGAAAATTTTATTTAATGTTATAATGTGTGTACCCACTGGATAGTGATTTGCAGTCACTAGTTATCATTGTATTTCACAAAGAGTAGGGCCCGAAAGTGGCCACAATGACATCATATTATTTCAAGCAACATGTTGGAAATTCAAAGCCAAATAGATTTTAAAAGCAATAACATTCAACAGACACTATCCAGGCTGTTTAGTAGGCACTAGTTCTTCTGAAACAGTGCATTCTTGGAAGATTGATAGACACACTCTGCTGCAACTTACATCATCTTCCAGGTTTGTGTTCTCAAGATCCAAAGTCTTTGTTCTCACTCTCCTGAATATTTCTTCCAAAGCTTCACAGCTCTTAACGTCCAACTTGGTACCTGTATATTGAAAGACACGTTAAACAATCCAGTCAAAAGTGTCCCTCGCCTCTAACTAAATTCAAAGTGTTCAGACACATGGCTTTTGTTTAACCCAACACCAAAGTTACATACTAGTTAACTCCAGTGTTGAACAGAGAACTAAATGGCATTCAGGACTGCAAACCCTAATGAAATACACAGACTGAAGATCCAAGTTTCTTGATGGTTGAGAAGGCCATCTTCATCTGCTGTTTGTCTCTGGGCTTTTCATAAGGGAGCAGTTCAATACAACATGCCACAGATTTTTCACCAAACACAGCTGTCAGCAAATGGCATCACCCCCATCCTCCATCTTTGACCACCTATTTTTTTCTTCTGGCAAGCCTACTGACATTTTTAACAGAAATTACTGGACGGTGTAATGCAAGACATTTTAACAGACAATGCAATTTACATATTGATTTTTAATATTCGAGTTTTACCAGCCTCCACAGGCGACAGAGGACAGCAGTCCCCACAGAATCTCTACCCCAAAATGGATCCCATATGAGGGTACCGTACATGTTTTGACCTGCTCCGACCCTAATATCACTTATCCAATAACCTGACCCTTTGGCCCCAGGGACTTATCAAATAAATATTATAACTAATATATACCTTCCCAAATGTTACACTTTTACAGGCCTAGAAATTTCAAGAATTGTTGGAAACTAATTTAAAGTTCAGTTCTGTGCATGTAACCCATAGGATTCCATCATAAACTGATTCTTCAAGCTCAATTAATTTTCAGGTCTTTATTGTTTCTTTGGAACTGTCACTGTACCAGAAGCAACCATTTTCATGAAATCCCAGGTCAGAATTCAATGCAAAATAACTAGATGAGTCAGTAGTTAACTACGCACCAATTATCATGCCTTCACTTTTGCAATAATATTATGTATAGATACAGGTTTGGCAACACAATTTCTTTGATGAAATGCCAACTTTTCCTGACATCTTATAGACATCTTTCACCAATAAAAACATTAGTTTTAACCATTTATAACTTTTAGAATTTAAACATGTAACTATGTAAAAAAAAATATATGTTTTTTATTGTGCCATATGTATGGAGAAAAGTACCTGGTCAAGAGATATTTGTTGTATTGCTGCTGAATGGTTTAGTCTTCAAAAAACTGAAATTTGAAATTAAATGCAATATAAAATATGTCAAGGAGTAAAAGTTATTGGAAACTTCCTTCTTAATTTATGAAACACACAGAGTAATTCAACTGGTCTCCAAAAAATAACAATCTTGAAATTGATATGTACAACACTGCATGATGTATAATAAATTTATTGTGAACATTTTATAAACATTCACTTACCTCTTAAGTCAATGACATCTATTCTATTGGTTAGGTTCTCACATGCCTGAAAAATTAACATGTTAGAGACTTTGGCCCTTGATTTACTGCATGTAACGTACAGTACAATAACATGTACAAATATCTTGTAGTTGTAACCATATTATTTGGATGGGGATTTTCTTGGCTCCTTTTAGACAAGGAGAGCACTCTCATTGAACTTCTTGTTATGAATGCTAGTTCTAAACACAAAGATTGTTACCTGCACATGAACTAACAGGAATGTAAGGAATACATTAACAACCTAAATTTAATAATTGGTAATGTTCATATTTCACAAGGTATTCGTCTTCAAAATTGTCACATGTCACATAAGGATATCACTATGTCAGTTGCCACAAATACATTTAACATTTCGACGTTCCATTGCTTGTCAGAATTTAACTGACATGAACTTATTGCGCCACACATTATATAATATTTTCATGATGGTGCACATGTTATGCTCGGGTATTTACATGATTGTAGACTTCCTGGAAAATATCATACCTGCAGCTGATTGACAAGTTTGTCACAGGGCTTGACCTTCAGTCTTGTACAAGCATTCCTATAGGCTGTAATCACTTCTTTACTTGTAGGATTGCCAGCTACAAGGGAGAAGGTAGATTATTTGTGAAATGAGATGTCATTGTATGGAATCCTGACGAGATTAAATATCATTAATTTTGAATTCAGGCCCAGATAGAGAACTTGATGTGAAAGACAGTACACGTTGAGCACTGCATATTTTGAGGTGGAAGAATATAAATTAAAATAAATAAGAGCTCAATTTCAGGTATCATATTTCAAAATCTTCACTCAAAATTAAATGCTTAAGATTTTACTTGTAAGAAATACTACATAATGTTATACCATTGACGTTACTCAACATGAGGTTCAAACTGAATAGTCATGATCTTGTGTGTTATTGGTTAGCTAATCATTATCATTATTAATTAGTTACAGATAATTGCTCCTACAGTAGTCACCACTTTAGAAATCCCCCAGAAATTGATCAGTAATAACAAAAACAGATTAATGGTGCAAAACAAATACAGCCTCCAAATTTCTAAAAAAGGTTATTCCAGAGCTTCATATAATTGTTGAATTAAAGATACTTAAATTGACCTTTGTTCTTCCTTCTAGCATAAACATTGGCTTTCTAATAGATAGGGCCCCTAAAAAAACTGCCTGTGAATTGGGACATCTGTCACTCGCGTGACTGGATCTTTTTCATCCATGTTTATTCATTTTATCTTAAGTCATATTCTTGTATTACAATTTCTCTGTTTCAACAAATTTGGATTTGGCCATTCACAAACCCTCAATTATATGTATGAACTTCCTGCAAGACGAACAGAACAGATCAAACATTTTATAACCTACATCTGTTTCCACTTTGTATTCAAGATGTACACTATTTTGATACTTAAGGGCCCATTACAGTATCTCGTTGCTACATAGTGTGGTTGCTATGCAGGGCTGAATCTAGTCTAACTTTACTTCCGGTTTCCGCGGCTAGCGCTCTGCGAAACTATAAA
>JANVCK010291152.1:0-14368 GCA_026546655.1 Epizoanthus illoricatus
GATCGCTTCGTTTTACCTGTTATTAAGCGTCTTCCGCAATAAAGAAAACAAGTTAAGATATTGGGACTGTTTACAGTCTAGGTAATTCGGCAAACACATCTTTACCGTCAATAATACTTCCAACTACCATTTGCTGTTCTGGTTTCAGTGCTCCTCAGTGACAAGGAAAGAACTGAAAACTGCTTCCACAGCCTTTCCAAAATACTCCACTTTCAATTTATTTTCATTATCGTCAAAACAGAAAGGATAATATTATTTACACCGTGACAGCTATCCAAACGCTATAAATTCCTTGGTCGACGATTGGCCTAAATATACAATCAGAATTATTTAGGCTAATCGGCGGCTAGCGCCATGCCGTTGTTGTTGTTTTGAACTAGTCGTTTAAGACTATGTCCCTAGGGGCAGTATTTCCCCCACTTGACTTTTCCTCGCTCTCCTCTTTTCTCTCGCCCGACGGATTGCCCCTGGGTCTCCGAGGACGCTCACCTTCTCTTTGAAAGCAAAACAATTGAAAGAAAAATAATTTTAAAAGCAATTGATCATAGCGTCATATTTTAACTCTGGTAAAAGCAGCAGAGGACTACCGAAAATTCAGTCACTTTCAAACATCTATTCAAACATTTTTATTACAGGTCAGATATATAATTTCAAGAACTTTTTAAAAACAGTTATGACCACTGACCGCCCAAATAGTATAGTAGAATATTATAAAATTTTTAAAAGGCTAAACTTGTTTGGTGTTATAAAAGTTATATAAAGTAAAACAACAAACGTTTTCGGTCTACTTCACCATCTTCAGGTTGTGTTCCTGAAGATGTTTAAGTAGACCGGAAACATTTGTTGTTTACAGTTTAGGGACAGGTCGTTATTATGGAGGGGGGAGGGTAAAAATATACTCGAAAGATATGATTGTTTGTGCCCACCCTTCAAAGCCAAAACTTTCAAGTGACCTCCCCCCTCCAAAAATGATGACTTTAGTTTTCTAGTTTGTGACCTCTGCACAAACACACAAACACCCACAATAAAAAACAGGTATCCATATATGTAGCTGAGATTTTGAAAGGGAGGGCATCATATACTGTAATACCTGAGTGAAGACAATTTGGTACTGAAGCCACAAGTTTTGAGGAGATGCAGGGAATGCTCCCCTGGGGAAAATGTTTAAGTTTAAGGTATCTTAAATGACATTTCCTTCAATCTAAGCGTAGTTTTAGTCACTGTTAGACTGAAAAAACTTAAAAATAGAATGTGACCCCTCTCTTTTTCATTGGGAAAATACTTGTGACCCCCTATTTTTACCGCCCCCTCGATATAATAATGGCCCGTCCCTTTAGATAACTCTTATAACACCAACTGATGTTTTAGCCTTTTAAATAAAACATTTTATATTTTTATACAGGTTTTGAAATATTTTAGCATCAGTATTGCTCTTAAGTTTTAACTTTATTTTCAGAATAGTCGAAAATCGTTGAATGGATTACGTCGGCCATCAAAGATTTACAAAAAAGTTGTACTGATGAAAAAGTAATCTGACTCACTCGATACGAGCAGAGAAGGTCAGAGTAGTTCATTGTTGACGGGTAAAAACTTGTTTAATCTCGTCATCAGCTCGCTGGTCTAACAAAAAAACCCTCTGAATGTTTTGGGGAAATAAGAAATACAAGGCCAGGTTTATCTGATAAAAATTCAAGAGTATACGTACATACATACGTGTATATAAATCTAAACTATTATCAGGATTGTAGGAAGTTGTGAAATCATGCGAGCTTGCTGTTCTGGACGGATCGAAATCCACCAATCAAATTATCTGAAATCTACACGAAAACCAATCAAGTGCCAAGAAAGTTAGCCAATCAGATTGCTACGTTTTGAATATATACGTCACTCGCGCGTAATGAACGGAACATTCGAGCTTGTCGTCATTTCGAAGACGCCCTTTGTTACGTGTATGTTGAACATAGAAGAAAGAAAGACGGTTGAAAAACATGGCTCGTACAAAACAGACCGCTCGTAAATCAACAGGAGGAAAGGCTCCACGAAAGCAACTTGCCACAAAAGCAGCTCGAAAGAGTGCCCCATCAACTGGCGGAGTAAAGAAACCACATCGATACAGGCCCGGTACTGTCGCTCTTCGAGAAATCCGTCGATACCAGAAATCGACAGAATTGTTGATCAGGAAGCTGCCATTCCAGAGGTTAGTCCGTGAGATCGCTCAAGATTTCAAGACAGATCTTCGATTCCAGAGTGCAGCTATCGGAGCTTTACAAGAGGCAGCCGAGGCGTATTTGGTTGGTCTTTTTGAGGACACAAACTTGTGTGCTATCCACGCCAAGCGTGTAACAATTATGCCAAAGGACATCCAACTTGCCCGCCGAATCCGTGGTGAACGCGCATAAACATTTAACAAATGAGAACTGACGATTTGTACGAGGGAAGTTTACAGATGAAGATTATCTAATAACTGAGACTGTATATTATCGAAATACCGTCATTTTAATCGAAGAAAGATGCAAATTTGTGTTAAGTTATCTGGGAAACTTTGACTCGCCATTCTGTTCGTTTGTTTTAAATCCGTGTTGAAAAGAACTCTGTTCTTTATTTTTATTTCAAGTTGATTTTGATACTATTATCGTGTAAAGCCGTGACTCAGTGGAAAGATTGCTCTCCCAGATCAGACGAAAGTTGTTTTTAGAATGTTAATTTTTTTGACGCGGTCAGTTTTGGCGCAATTCTTGCAATCCAATATGGCCGCGTTGAAACCGTTTCTTTTGTTGTATGCAAGCGCCGATATCAAGATTATGCAAAAGTCGCATGACAATTCACACGGACTTTATTCATCGCAAGAACATTCATTCTCTTTTGTATATATGTGTAGTAAATGCCGTTTCAATCTTTTCTATGACAAGATGTACTAGCAGGAAGCAAGAATATTGGGAAACTTTGGTGGAAATACAGATTCTGTACGTAAAGTTTAAGACGGCCATAATTTGATTACGCAATTTTATTATAACCAGGCATTAGTATTGGAATCTGTATTTCCCAGAGCTTCTTAGTTTTCAGTGTAGAGTAAGTGTACAACAGTGCATTTATTGTAGTTTCTAATCTGTAATTATTTAAGTCGTGACAGTAAACAAGCATCTTGCTCTACTCGGTGTTGTTTCATAACTGGGTAGTCCGACTTTGCCTTGTCCTGACAAAAGTCTGAATGGGACATATTGGTGGAGTTCATACAGGAAAGTGCAGTGTACAAGAGTATTTGACTGATCAGTTGGGGTTTTATGTGAACAAAATCGAACTTTGATTACCTAAATGACTTATTTCTCAAAGTGCCACTTGTTTTCTGGAAAATATCTTGAACCAAGAATTTGACAAACTCAACATTATGTCATGAAAATAAATAATGGTTTGTTTGGGTCAAATACATTGTCGCTAAAAATCGAAGTGCAGTTGAAGTTTGGCCAGATAATTGCAAAATTTTTGGATGTCAATTTTAAAAATGAATTTGGTGGATTGTTACTTTAAGTACTGAATTTATAGTCCACTTCTATCTCTTAATTGAACACAACTGAGAAGACAGTATTTGTAAGCTGGGTGAAAACCTTGCGTACAGCGGTGATTGGTTAAAATGTTTGTATTTAGTTGTGGAAATGAAAGGTGAATGGGATTCCTTGGAATTTAGAGACACCTTGAGAGTACCATGTGGCCAGTGATGGAAAGGTTGTGGAATCTGGGGGAAGCAATGGTTTCAGATTTTTTGCTCAAATAACTATCTTGTTCATATTGCAGTACTTTGCTTTTTATGATTTTTTTAGTCTGAAAGAAATTATTTTCTGTATGGTTCAGAATAATTCAAGACTTTTTAAGATCTAAAATTAGAAAATGTAAGATCTATTATTCTGTGAAACAGAACCTTTTATTGACTGAGCAATAGTAGAGCAGCAACAAATAAACTGTCAGCTTTAAAATGTGAATTTAACTTGATGAGAAGGAAAGCTCTTCCAACAGGTTGCTAATGCTCAGAATCAGCTAAATGTATGCTACCAACTTTGTTGATTGCCAATCAATACAATACAGTACAATTTATATAGCGTGTACTTCTAGAGTCCGTAGTGTTTTACAGCTATTTCAAAAAGATAAAAGAACTGGATTAACCCAGAACTTGTTAAACTAGAAAATGTGTAAATAAAATAAAATAAAAGGTTGTTTGTATAAAAAGGTCTTAACACTAGATTTAAAATTGTTTACTGAAGTGTACTTCCTTGTTTCTAATGGAAGCGAGTTCCAAAGGATAGGCGCTGTAACTTGGAATGATCTGTATCCAATCAGTAGAAATCTAGTTTTGAACCAAAGGTTTGCTTGACAAGCCCTATTTCATTTTAAAAATAATAAATAAACACAGATTTCTGCAAAAGACAGCTACACTAAGTCTTACTCCAATTAATCCACTGCATATAGAACAAACTACATGACAGTGTTATAACCTACTAATTTGACCTCTTCAGGTCTGATGTGAAGCAACTTTATTGTTAACATCAGTATTTACACTTATTTTCAAGGTTGTATTTTCCAAGTACGGTATACAGTCTATCAAGTGTTCTATTCATATTACTATATAAATTTTATCCTTTGTTCTATTCAGTAGCAATGATTGAACATTAATTTTGTTTAAAATATGTTAGCAAGTATTTGCATGAAAACTTCTAAAATTTTCCCAGTACTACTCCTCGTTTGCTTTCATATACAATCACAATAATAACTCCACCCACTCAGCCCCAATTCTCACTCATTTTATCCATGGTAACCATTTTCCAAGACTGTGGGCTGGTAGTCTGAAAAATTTTGAGCATAAATATTGACATAAATGATATATTAATAAATATGTGATTGGCACATTTCTATGGCTGCTATTAAATATTAGTATTTGCCAAACCAGCAAATAGTGTTTTTTGCACACTCTGATTGGTTAATCAAACTAGGGCTATCCATATTCATGTCTAGCCACTCATGCACCACTGCATACAATTGTGTGCCTAATGTGTGAAGTTAATTTTGCTTTTTTTGAAGGGCACAAAGCTCTAATTTCAGTCTCTATTCACTGGTTTGGCAAATACTAAAACAATAATTATTCCTTTCAGTGTCGGTGCCTAGCAGAAAATGTTCACCACTAGTCACCTCCACTTCGGGGAATAATTGTTAATTATTAGTATTAATTAAACATTAGCCTGTTCCAGGACCCAGATAACAAGAATGGAGTGGGGGTTGGGGAAAGACAAAGAGTGCCTGGAACAGACTAATATTAATAATAATTACATATTCCTATACAATAAAAAACCCATAGGTACTTAACACAGGGGGGACTGACACGAACTGATTGTACACATCTTACTTCTATAAATAAATTACTACAACTTGTCTACTCTCACCTAAACAATAAAGTGTTAGTGTAAAGTGTGACTACATCAGTTTCACGAGTATTGATGGGTGACAACTATATATTAATGATTCAACAGACCTTTCTCCAAAACGTTATACCCACCAGGAGGGTGTGTGTGCAGGGGGGGAGGGAAGACAAGGGTACTGCACTACCCCCCACTTTCATCTGTACCATGAGACAAAAAGTGAGGAAGACTGGTGGGAAGGAACTTATTCATTATAGAATATTACAAAGACACTCAGATTAAAATACCCTGCCAACAGAGTTATCTTTTACCTGCTCGACAAATATGAAAGAAATGGCTGTGCCCAAATCGTGTTGTTTTTCTGTTGAGCATGCACAAAGTTCTCCCAGAATCTTGGGAGAGAAATACTCATCAAGCAGGTTTTTAAACCGGTTTGATTTCTGATTGGGTATAACTGAGCACTGATCAATACTTTACAAGCCCACAGTGTTAAAAATACAGACTGAAGTAGATTCATGATTGAGGAGACTTTTCATCATGCTTTACACCAAGTTTTAGGCGATTTAAAATCATTTCCTCCAGTTTACTTGTCTTTCTAAAGCCAGTTTGTTTTCTAAGACTTTTAAAAGCTGTCTTCGAGGTAACATTTTTGGAGCAAAGCTTCTTCATCAACCTCTGATTGTTGTTACAAATATAAAACAAATGTTAATGAGTTTTGTAAAATGAAGGGCCAGCAGGACCTAATCATGGTCAGCGGAGCAGAGGGGCATGTCACGTAGCAACAGTTTGTGCATGCTGAACAGAAAAATGACACAATTTGGGTAGAGCCTTTCTTTCGCATTTACTGAGCGGGAAAAAGAAAGCTCTGTTTATAGCAGGGTAGGACTGAAACTCAACCACACAATAAGAAAAATGACTAAAGTCAGTAATATCACATCAAATCTTTGTTACTTGATAAAGTAACGATCAAGAAATTCAAATACAAAATGGCAACTCTTGAAATTCGTCATGAAGCAGCCAGGCTCCTCACAAAATAAAAGTGTCATATTTTTTCGAAATTTCAAAATAATGTAAATTTCTTGATCTATATATTCAACCAACAACACATTTACTAACTATGCTATTTTTCTCACAGTACTCCTACTTGGTTTCTTACTTTTAATGCAGACTTGCTCCTAATTATTATCCTTAGTCCGAGAGTCTCCCTTTTTCTAAAGTAACAAATAACAATTAATAATATGCTGAGCCTGGAGGTATTGACTAATTATCTGCCACAATTGTCACTAGTAAATAAATTATCCAGTACAGTTTATAAACTTAAAAGTTGTAACTACTGATACATATTGTATACACCAGTGAACTGGCATAGAATTACACATTCAAGTACATTATTTACCTATAACAGATCTATATCATAATTAAATAGTTGTTACAAAATAAATTATATTACTTAACTGCAATACAAAAATATTGAAGTATTTTTCCATTTCCTAACCAGTAGACTACTGAATACAATAAATATATACTGTCTTGGAAGTACTCAGATTCTTCAAAATAATGTAAAATTATATGAAAATAATGTTCAACAACTGATTTGCTGATAAAGTTGGAGGGATGATGACAAAAGAAAATTGCTGAAACTCTCACTGATCTTTGAGAGAATACATTGATTCATGAATATATCCAAAGTATGTGCATAAATATTGTGACCCAATTTCTATAAATAATTAAATAAATAAATAAATAAATAAATAAATAAATAAATAAATAAATAAATAAATAAATAAATAAATTGCTCTCTTAATTAATACACATCTAAGTACTTCATAGTAATAAGAATATAGGAAGCTAACCGAAACAGCAGATTTGTTGCAAATATTAAATTATGATTCAATTGCCTATATATATGAAATTTATGTAGTGAGTTAATAGTGCGAAAGATAGTTTATATAGCAACCCAACAATTGTTGTGATTTGTTTTTAGCAATTTTGCCTTCTGCAGCTCAAGAGTAATCCACAGGGTGTCTACCCCAAAATATCTACTTCAATGTACCATATAGAAATAAAATGGTCTTAGCCACACTGCCATCATTCTAATAAGGAACAGGCACCAAGAATAGTTACCAAAACTTCTTTCTCATGTTTCTGTTTGAGTTTTCAAGCACTCTAGACCATTTTATCTTATACAGTACATTTTCGTGCATTTTTGGGGTGGGGTTGGCTGGGTTAACAATAAAATGTGAAAACAATATAGAATGCAATAAGTTAGCAATGATAACATATTTATATTGTGCATTTTCCATATGGATATGTATCTATTCAAAATTACGCACACTACAGTTCCAACATCATGGAGGGATCTAAGTATTTTCAATTTTGTAAATGCCAGAAATGGAAACAGCAGGTAAAAGTTGGTTACCAATGAAAATTTGAGATTCTTATCCTCAAAAATTGAAGCACTGGTGAAGTTTTCAAATCTTGCAAATTGAAGAAATTCAACAAGAGTTTGTGGGGCTGAGAGCAGATGAGGGGCAAACTTGCCGTCATGTGAAATTAACCATACATTATCTTTAAAAATGTCAATTACACTTTAAAATTCATCAGTGCCTCAGTCTAAAGATACCAAATCAAAATGTTTGCTTGTTATCAACTTTCTATTTCTGGCACTTGTACAGTGCTATCACAAAGTATTTTTTGTTGAATAATGTTATTGAAAGCAACCAATTGAATTTATTAGGCTGAAGCTAAGAAAAGGCTGCAACATTTGTAAGTAGCCCCAAAATAATTTCTTCATATCTTGCCAGCTAGAAACAAAAGAAAGAAATTTCACACTCAACTAATTATTTTCCCATCCCCATCATGTAGCTGATTATTAGTAAGCACAGCATTACAGAACCACTTATTCATTCAAGTATGATACCACAAATTTCAATTCCTTCTGTTCATATATCAATTATTAAATAAAATGTTTCTCAAAATCTATATAATTTATAAATAATTATATAATTATTATGGTGCAGAGCTCCAGGAACTATGTCAAGCCTTTCCTATCTTCAAGTCCCCGTTTCCCTTGTGTTCTCTTGCCTTCCTCTTCTGAAGGGCCCACTGCATGGCCCATATACTCAGGGGCCTCATGTATGCAAGGGACCTAAAGTTGCCATTGGCAACAATGGCCTCGGGAGTCTGGAATCCCATGCCAAGTTTCTCAAAACAGGTGTTGTAGATTCCACTAGCTGTCTTAAAGCCTTCTTCTACAAGACCCTGTAGAGAAAGAAATGATTTGTTATAATTATATATAGAGGGTCTATTATAGTCTGGTGGATTGACAGTTTTTGCTTATTTTTTGGGTCAGATTATGCTTAAATCGTCATTTTCTAGGCAGTTTACAGGTGGTCATGGTGTTTAAAGAAAATAGCATAAGTGGCTGACGGTCTAAAGAGAAAAAGTGCTGTGGTTTGCAGAAAGTACGACCCTCTGTATACACTGATGCATTCCCACTGCCTACAATAATAAGAAATAATATTGTCCCCAGGCTAAGAAAAGTAATAAAATCTCATGCCTTTAAAAATGATCAAGCATATTTTGGTCCAACATCATCCAACACTGTTTGATGAAATGTGTTGTATCCATTTAAATAGCACGTTGGACAATATTTATTTTACTTTGTTCAAAATTCTCATCCAACACTTTTTGTTAAATAATTATCTGATATGCTCGCTAAATCATATCACAACATGTTGGGTTCGTATCCCTGGACATTGGTCGTGTTCACTGCATCATCCACAGAAAGAAAAGTACTGTGGGTAAATATGGATCCCAGAATTTCCTCCTATTTGCATGACTTCACTGTTCTATGCATGCAAGAACAGTCAATGTAAACACTGGTTGAGTCATGGATGAGATTTCTAAAACAAACAGCTTGTTTGTTGAGCTCACCTCCTGAATCATGGTTGCAGCAACAGCATACGTAACTCCTGTCCACACCTCCTCTGCCTGCAAACTGCTGGTGTCCACCTGCACAATTACAGATGACACTGTGGTCATATTATTCTATTTGCATGATATCCTATCTAAGACTAGTCAAGAAAACTGCTTGTTGAAATTGCCTACAACCATCTGAAACTAAAGGGTTGAATTTGGCTGAAGTTGCTATCTCACCTCTGAACAAATGTACTCCACCTCATCCCTGGGTACAAAGTTAATGGGAGTAAATTGGCCAAAGCCAGTTACTACATGTATATTCAGATAAGGGCCAGTCAAAAAGTCTCAAAAGTACTGTTAGCTGGCACCACGACCACCTAAAATGTTTCACATACACTGTACTCACTTTCTTGGAATACATCCCCCTAATATTATTGGAAGAATGCCCTATGACTTTGTTGGGAGTAGATTCTTTGATTTTCTTGGAAGTATACCCCTGTGAATAGACCTTTTTAATTTCTGGGAGTACACCCCTGACTTCACTGGGAGTAGACCTTTTACTTACATGTAAATCTTGGAAGTACACCAACAATTCGATAGAATGCTACAAGTCCTTGTTAGAAAACTCTACTCACCTTCCCAGTTGGTCTCATGCCATTGACGGCACCCATTGTTCCTTCTTGAAAATGCATCACATTGAACTTGAATATGGTCTTGAGAGCACTGATCACATGATCCCTGGGAAACACCTAGCAATACACAGGAACATGGACCAATGGCTGATCAACATGTACACATTCTCCTGACAAAATATTATAACTGATGTTACAAGGCATGTAACGTGTTAGCCTGTGTGAGCCGGCATTCTACTGAGATAGCGAAGAAGCCACAAGAACAAGTTGGCGAAGCAAAGTGAGCCACAAGGGGAATGGGGTGAGAGACAGATTATTTCTGTTTTTAGAAATGTGACACAACTTTCCATGACCACATTGAACTAAAAAATGCCATGAACTGGAAATCTGAAGATATGCAGGCAAGGCATGAAAGTTGATTGATTGCAAAGCTGAACATTTGTCATAAAGTGAACAAAGATATCAGTTTCCTTGATAATTTTGCTCATTAGTCATACTGACAATGATCTAATGGTAGCTGTTAGGCGGTCCATAGTTTTTACTGACACTGATACATATATCTTGAGTTAAAATGAATGTTTTACTGTGTTTTGACCACCAAATAGCCAGTCCATGACAACGTCACAGCCTGGCAAATGGACTGTGGACTGGCTTCTTTCTACATCCCTGTGATACACACACGAACCCACCTCGTCTTGTGTCTTCTCCACCAGATCACATGCATGAAGGTACCACTGCCCTGCCATCTGGTCGGCCATGATACTGTCATGGTACTTGCTGTTACTGGTGTCATAGTTGTAATACATACCTGTTAGAACAAGGTTTGGTAACAGGTGGTGAATAGTATGTCTCGATCATGAATCAGGCATCAATCTGCTGCCAATTCAAAACTCGCACATCTCATTAAATCCATTCAAAAGAAAAAGTCAGATTATTTAATTTTCATGGCTAAAATGTCACGAATCATGCCTAAAATTTTGGTTAACATCCTGGGCTTACATACATGACTGACTTACACTGGCTTCCAGTGTGGGTTTTAAAATTATTTTAATTACTTTTAAAGCTATTCATGAAATCACCCCCACGTATATTACTAACCTCATCTCTGTCAAACTCAAGACATGCTACAATCTCCATTCTAATAATGAACTTCTCATTCCTCCCTCTGTTAAAGACCTTTACTACTTTGAGTGACAGAGCATTTTCAGCTGCTGCACCCAAACTACATTGTATGGAACAGTCTTCCTACAGAAGTCTGCCATACAGCAAACATTAATAGTTTTAAACAAATATTCAAGACATTTCTCTTTTGGCAAACTTTTAATTTAGCTTAACTTTAAATTACTTTAATTAGTGTAGATAATTTTATTTTGGTTTTTCATTAGGCTATTTTTTTTATTAGATCATTAATTATTTTACTGTAACTCTGTAAGGTGCATTTAAAAGTTACCTAATGTTGAAATATTTGTGCCATACAGATATATTATATTATTATTATTATTATTATTGTTATTATGTATACTTGCTTGTAATGGTTTGAGGAGGGGTGTAAATTGGAAGTGGAACGGGATGTGGCTTATAACCAGGGGTGTATGTTTATTTAATCAGAGGGGATTTTACATAAGTACTGTACTAGACTGATGGGCTTAATAAAGTTCTGAGAGCTTATATGCAGAAGTTTATGGTACTTTTCATCATGCACCATTGACTCAAGCATACAAAGTTTTCAAGGCTATGAAAATAATTTTATTCTAATGGCCATAAAAACAAAATAACTTTTAAGCTCAGGAAAATGTTTTTAATTAAGATACTAAACCTCAAGAAACTTATAATTTGTTTGACTATTAAATGATCTATCAATTACATAAGTATATAATATTATGAACATTAGAACCCAAATATCTCTGAGCAGATCTATCTATTCAGATTTTCTGCATAACCTACCATTCCAAAGTCTTGCCTGATATGCTTTCTTGCCTCTCTTCAAAATGTCCAGGTACTTCTTTTTCTCCTCTTGATAGCCTAGAATGTTTGCCATTTCACTCATGACACGTAGAGATGCCAACCATAGGCCCCCACAGTATGCACTAAAATATTAATAATTATTTAAAATAATAATAATAATAATAATAATAATAATAATAATAATAATAATAAATTAAAGTAATATAATTATTATTTAAAATATCAAAGGCTATGTCACGTCACACTTTGAATCCATCTTCTCAACATGACGTCCAGGGTGGTGCAATGGGGTCTTGACCACAAATTACAATTTCTAGTCTATTTGTGGATCACAGGTAATCACAGATAACCTTTTCACCATCCTTCAATATGACTGGTTCGACTTGTTCAAATATCTTCCATAATGATGAAGAACTACATACCACAATTTTTCTGTCAATTAGATCACTGTGTCCCATCATTACACTCTACATCTATTCCCCCTACAGCCTTAGTTCTCACCCCTGCCCTATCCTGCCACTAGGCCCAAACCCTTTCTTGATGCTGAATTGATTGATCAACAACTTGCAACATACAATCACCTTGGACCAGTCACCACCCAGCTATCATACGTCTGATCAGCAAACCCAGAATTCTCAATCAAGCCGTCACCATCTGTGTCCTGTGTGAGGGCCATTGTCATCACAGTCTAAAAGACAAATTGTATGAACATTAAACCATACATTCCAAATACCTTAATATATTTATTAAAAGACCCCATAAAAAAATAAAACAAAAATTTTAGTCCAAAAACAAGGCCACCTCCAAGAAAATAACAAAAAGTCCCCCCCAATAACAAGCCACCACAAATATACCCCCAAAGAAGAATAAAAATTAATAAGATCAAGAAAAATATTTTGAACAAGGCCCGGGACTTATAATTATTGATAATACATTTATGGTGGTGCATTGTGTATCTGCTCCAGACCTGTACATTTAGTGTACATGTATAGTAAGTTTATATTACAATATATACACGAGCCATGACCAGCCTATTGCTTTAAAGTTTATTGTTTCAGCTTTGAACTTATTTTATTTATTTAATTACAACAATTACAACATAATACACATAAACAGTTCTGAAAGACATAAAGAATAAAACAACAGCTTTCACCAGTTGCAGTCAGCCCACTGCTGACTAAATTGAATTGAAGCAGACAACTTAAATTAAAACTAAAATATTATGAAGGATGGACTATTTCAAAATACAGTTTCCAAAACATTGAGCACTTCAAAGACCTCTTCATATACTGAAAGCAATTTCACATATTCAGCTTTAAGGCCATAAATTTTGGTATGTCAAAAATAGGAACTGGGTCAAACTGAATTAAGGGCACATTTAGGTGTATTGGTGGGAAAATATTTTATAGTGCACCCACATCTGCACCCACACCTCCATCTCACTCACATCTGCATATCCATCACATCCCACCCCATCCCGCCAGACCACCCACCCACCCATATCCACACCTCAACCACTCTGCACCCCACAACACCACACCCACATCTGCACATGTATGCATCACATTCCTCCCCATCCAACCACACACCCACCCACATCCACACCTCCACCCTGCCCTACTACATCCACACTCTATGCCCCACACCCACACCCAACTCCATCATGGCTTACCTACCTTAGCAACTGGCCACATGTCCTTCAGGTATTGAAGATTGTCAGTCATCACATAATCTCTCAACACCTGGTATATAATGCATACACTGTCTTTAGATCCGCTTACCCTCTGTTGTACATTGGGTTATAGATCTCCTGGTCAGATCAAGAGGTGGTCCAGCTGCATTTTTCTGAGTCCCTAAGTGGCCACAAAAGTGACTAAGATGGGGTCCCTAAGTGGCCACAAATGTGACTAAGATGGGGTCCCCAAGTGGCCACAAAAGTGACTAAGATGGGGTCACTAAGTGGCCACAAAAGTGACTAAGATGGGGTCCCTAAATAGCCACAAAAGTGACTAAGATGGGGTCTCTAAGTGGCCACAAAAGTGACTAAGATGGGGTCCCTAAGTGGCCACAAAAGTGACTAAGATGGGGTCCCTAAGTGGCCAAAAAAGTGACTAAGATGGGGTCTCTAAGTGGCCACAAACGTGACTAAGAGATGGGGTCCCTAAGTAGCCACAAAAGTGACTAAGATGCAGTCCCTAAGTGGCCACAAAAGTGACTAAGATGGGGTCCCTAAGTGGACACAAAAGTGACTAAGATGGGGTCCCTAAGTAGCCACAAAAGTGACTAAGATGTAGTCCCTAAGTGGCCACAAAAGTGACTAAGATGGGGTCCCTAAGTGGCCACAAAAGTGACTAAGATGGGGTCCCTAAGTAGCCACAAAAGTGACTAAGATGTAGTCCCTAAGTGGCCACAAAAGTGACTAAGATGGGGTCCCTAAGTGGCCACAAA